>CABFOQ010015448.1:54110-67412 GCA_900660455.1 Gephyroberyx darwinii | reverse complement strand
ACCTGGAGAAGCGGGGACCGAAGGAAAAGGTAGGCTAGCCCACTGCAGATCAAGTGCCATGTTGTTTCAGTGCATGCTGTGGTTAGTGGTGGTCAGTGTTTGTGGACGCAAATACAACGCGCACCGGCTAATCCCCCCCGATTCCGGAGAGCTGTCAACTTCCTTATTGTGCTCGAATGGGCGAGGCGAGACTACACTGCTGCTGGTGGGAATATTTTCACACAGCGGATTGCAGATTTTGTTTTCTCTGTTGCGTTTGATTTTACAATCATCTGAGATTCAAAGCATGCAACACATTTATCTCTATGAATGAGTCATGCCGTATTCGTCCAAGCGTTATTGCTAATTGCTGATAAAACATGTCATTTAAATTACATATGAATGATTCGGGGTTGCATCACACGTTTTATATATGCCCACCTTGTGTTACCTATGTGTGTTATGCATTTTCATCATTGTCAGTATACAGTGACTCACTGAATTACAGAAAACAGTACTGTCAGCCTCATCCCCCCGAATTCCAGTTTCATGATCTCAAATGCACACATACACACCCAAAGTTATGAACAGAGAAATTGACAATATGCCTTAAGGAGGCTTGTAAATGTTAATGAAGGTGGTGCACAAAGACAGGGACACCCCCTCCCCAAGCCTCCTCTCTCACTGGGTTTATTTCAATCAGGCATACAGACATGTAATTTGAGACTGGCTCAGGTGCAGGTTATTGCAGGGATCCATGGCCACAGATTGACAACAGCTGAGGTTCAGTTATTTCCTGTCCCTATCCATCCCCTGGGACAGGAAATCTGAGAGTAACAAAATTGATAATATCCATTGCACAGATGTGAAAGCATTGTGTTTGCCACAATAACATAGTCTTTTTGTTTACACCTATGCTTATTTCTGTTTATCTGTCTGTGTGTTTATATCCCAGGCATCCAGGCGACTATGGACCTGTCTGTGCGGGAATGCACTATTTTTCTTCAATAATGCCAAGGACACTCATGTAAGTTCTGATTGTGAATGTCCGTCATTTTGTTTTGGGTGTAGATTGATAGATACTTTATTGATCCCCGGGGGGAAATTCTGTATTTACTGTACTGGATGTACTGTACTGTGGCATGCTGATACAAAAACATGTATATCTGTGTGTGTTAAAGTATGTGGAGAAGCTGGACCTCAGCGGGTTTGTGTCACTGAAGGACGACTGTAGCCGAGACAGGAACTTGGAAGCAGCCAGACTCATCCTGCGCATGAAGGATGGAGAGACCAAACTTACAGTAATGGCACTCTTAACACATACACACACATACACACACGCGCGCCTTTTTGCGTGGAGTAAAAGTGCTGTCATTTTCAGGCGCCCAACCTGGAATCAAGGGAGCTGTGGAAGGGTTTCCTCTACTCTGTTATAGATGTAAGTAACACTGCAGCACACCTACCACACCTGCAGACCTGTACCAACTTGTCACTCTATTATGCCGTCTTATCATAACTCCTACCCTCCGATCGCAGCTGAATGTACCGGCCTGTCTCACGTTGCTGCCAGGCCAGCTGCAGATGCTGAGGGAGGTGGTGGACAAAGAACGGTCCAGACGGAGAGCACGCACTCCCACACGAGCTCCTCCCTCACCTCTCTCTGTGCCTTTACTAGGAGAGATCCCACCGTGAGTTTTTCTTGGTGTTGTGTTTCCATAACGATTGAGGGGGTGTGACTATATTACCACTAGTGTGTGTGTGTGTGTGGCACGCAGGTGTTTCCGACCGGTGTCTCGAACAGAGGCTGAAGTCCTGTTAGAGAGACATCCAGACTGTGGGAACATGTTGCTCCGTCCAGGCAGAGATGGATGCTCATTGGCTGTCACCACTCGGCAGGACCTCAATGGGTAACGCCTACGAGCCTCCAGGATACCACAGTTGCACAGACACTACATCCTGCACGCTGCGCACAATTTTACACACTCTCCATTTCTTTCCGTCTTTCCTCTTCACTCTAGGTCAGTGTTCAGGCACTACCGTGTGACTCAGAGGGACCAAGGTGGTTATGTCATTGATGTAGAAAATCCAGTAAGTACATAATTCTTTGCAGAGGTAATTTGAATGTATGACATTTGTCTGCTTTCAAACGCTATTCCTAAAGTGACAGCTTGTCGGAAACAAAGGTAGTTGCATCATCCGACACACTGCATTTCATGGGCCCTGTTTACTTGGTTCTTCTGTATACAAAGGACCAAGTAAACATTAATTTCAACTAAACTATGAAAATGACAAATTGGAGCAACGTTTTGACATCACAACAGCAATAAACATTTGATGCCTTAGTGCCGACATGTTAACAAACGAGACGCTTTGAGGCATCTAATGCATTAGGTTTGTGTTTGCCTCTCTAGATTCCCTGCGCTACACTGCACGAGGTCATAGATGCTCTGGTAGAGAAGACCGCAGGGACACTACAGCCTTTCCTACTAGAGGAGCCCTATGAGGAGAATATCAGTGAGGCGTGCATGCAGCGCACACACACACATACACTAACCTCTATTTCATCTTCCCGTTACCTCTGAGGCGGACGGTGTTAAACTCCTCTGTTTGTGTCTGTCATCGTCAGCATATGTTTCCTCCAATGATGAGAATGGAGAGAGGATCCTCCACACTGCCCCTACCAGCCCCCTGCCAAAGGCTCCTGCCTTACCCCCAAAACAAGGTATCACCGTTTTACTTGTAACACACACTCACACACACACACAAAGCAAAACTAACCGCTATTTTCATTCTGGTGCAGATCGTTGGTCCAGTAAACCCCTGTCCAGGTCGCCTGCCCCCGACCGCCGTATCCTGACCTCACCGGTGCCGTCCTCGCCCACCAACCCAATGAGACGACTCATTCTCTCCCCTTCACCTCTTGCACACAGTGAGTGGCAGGTGTCCTGACCTATCCCACTCCTGATATCCATACTCACTTATTACCTGTTCTGCTTACACTCAGTGTTTGTTCTATGCCTCAACAGCACTCAATGAGGAACTCAAAATGAAGCTGGAGAAGAGACGAGCCAGTCAGGAGTGACGACTTATATGGATCAACTTCCTGTCACCGCTCAACCAATCCTCAGTGCCAAACTACCAAACCCCTACTAGCCGTAGCTATATATTCATCCTGTGCCTTCTTGGTGGAAGTTACAAATTCCCACCACCTTTGGTCGTGAAGAGCTTGAGGATGTTCTGGGTTTTGGTGATATACAGTTGTTGGCAAGTCAGCTCTATTAGTGCTGGACTTGAATAAGTAACTGCAGACTGATTAGCTTTCTAAGAACAAGACTGGTTGAACAACACTGGACTAGATTCATGCAACACCTCATAAAATACCGCCTGCTGTGATTGGGTAGTGATCCACTTGAGCTTCTTCCAGCAGCACCAAACTGTTACAAACTGCCTCCAAACAAAGATTGTGCCATAATGAACAATTTCCCTTCTGAATACAGAATATTGAGCCAATATGACTGGCAGCTGAAATCTTATTGGAAAAGCACAGACAAATATTGGACCAACAACTGAGCCTGTTGTTTTTCCTGTCTGAGCCCATGCCTGCGTGCTGGCTGCTGATTGCTGTTGCCACACTGGAGACTAGGAAGAACCGAAACACAAATTGCAAAGAGAGACAAAATATGATCTGAGGACACTGTATCTGCTCCGGGAGAAAATGAATCCAGACACACTTCGGCGTCGGCCAAGTAATCAATGATGATTGATTCACCTAATTGTGACATGACAAATTACCTGAATACTAAAGAGATGTCGCTGGCCAGAAACTGAAGTCTGCACAACCCCTGGCTCTTAAGGACCGGACCGTATTGTTGATCCAGAATCCTATTTCTGATTATTTAGCGTCCATTACTGTATTGTCGGTTCAATGATGCTGCTGTGGCTGATTTATGACTCAACTTAAATCTTTACTGTATTGTTGGTGCTGGTATTTAAGTGACTCCTTATTCTCTGCTACTGTGTATGTGCTACTGTATGGTGCTATAACTCACCAGTGCTCGGGCCACCTTGAAAGCTTCCAGTGGTGGTCTGAGCGCCATCGCTCTGTTCATCAAAAGTAATGTTAAGTGAATATACTGTATTTATATACAAGGGTGCCCTCTAGTGGTAGGGTCTCAGGCCTGTCTAATGTGAAACCTCATCAGCACACAGTTTATAGGTAAATTAACACAGGAACACATTTATACATGTTATAAAAATGGCATTTTACATTCCTGTGTGAATCCAGCATCTGAGAAGAGACTCTAGGATTTGTACCAATTTTAGACCATGCACGACACCCTACCTCCGCACCTTTTACAATCGGCATATCATTTAATGCAGAGCTGGAGGGTTGAAAACCAATAGAACAGGTATTTCACTACTAAAAAAACAGATGACTTCATTTTTGTTATTATTCCTGTCACCTGGCCAGGCCTCGCAGATATCTATGAAGTGTCTAAGCGCTAGAGGTGAGCTGACATTAATTGACTCATAAGTGGCTTCTTACTCTGACCAGTTTCTTGTATGTTTGTACATTATGTGTTGTGTCTGTTTTGTCACTATTATCAAAGAATAGTGCACTTTGTTAAATATTGAGGGCATTAAATTGTTTGTGCATGGATGCTACTTATTCCTTTGTGAATCAATAGCTCACGGGGATAGTGCAAGTGTTTATACACCTTTTATCTTTTTAGGTCGCAGACTCAATGGCTTAGCTGCCAGTGATTGATTTAAACCTCAATTTTAGTTTCCTGTGGCAAAGTGGAGAATGAGGAAATGAGATATGTGAGAATGAGTCAATACTAATGAGCACAATCATTAGAGAGAGTGTTGCACAACCTGCCCTGATTAGCAGGTGACCTTCAGATCAAGTCTTTTGTTGGTAATGATTACCACAGAAAGCGAAGAGAGAAAACCTGCCAGCAAAATGTTTAAGTTATTCTTTTAAAGTTGGCTAGGGGAAGATTGCATTTTCAACATCCCCTTCAGTTTGGAGCAGGTAATCACAATGGAGGGTAATCACAAATGTTTTCTAAACTTGCTACATATCTACAAACCATATTATTATTAAAAACTATTTCCCTAGAGTCAGAACAATTCAAATAATTATTTTGTAGGACCCCATGCAGGTCAGAAAACACACCTAAAACACACCAACAGGTAGTCCTATCAGTACAAGCCATACTGAGGGATGAGGGACAACTTGTTGAACAATCAGTCCTGTTCGGACTTGTTAGGGGGGAAAGAAATTTGTCAACCCTAAAACAAGCTCCGCCTTGCCCATCTTGAATTATCTGTCCCCTCCAGTGACAGATGACAACGCTGGTAGCAAATTTTAATCAGACCAGAGATCAGCGCCTTCCACCGTCCTCTCGTCGTTAATCTGGAGACATTAAAAAAAAGACCGGGGGGCCAACCGGGAGCCGCGCAGCCAGCAGCCATTCAGATGTGTTTCACCGCGGGATGTGAGCGGTTTTAAACTCTTTGTCGACAACACCGGCCAACAGCAGACATGTCTGTGTAGACTACACTCTTGGAGTGAAGCGCGCCGTTGTGTTTTTTTTTTTTTAGTGTGCGCGTGGGTTGAGAAATCAAAGAGTGGGGCGTTTCTCACGCTAATTTAAGGAAGTTGCAAGCGTCAAGTGTTTGACAGTTGAAGGTAGGCATTTTGATTACGTGTCTAACGCGTTTAGATTTTAAATTTGGACTACCACGTTGTTATTAGTTGGGGGGGAAATACTTTACGCTTTGCAGGTGTAGGATTGAATTCGTTTGAAAGACAAGCTGCGCTTGGGCGTGTCGGTCCGCAGGTAAGCGACTTGATATGAATGTTTTGTTGTAGTTCAACCCGCCCATAATTATGGCAGGCATGTGATTTAACCTGTTGTTGTTGTTGTTGTTGTTGTTTTTGAGACTGTTGAGCTTCAAGACGACTTGCATCGTAGTTTGTAATCAATCATTTGTAAATTGGAAACGGAAATCTGTCGAAATCTCTCAAGCAGAAGTTCTGTAACACGTCAACGGTTGTGTGTGTGTGTGTGTGTGTGTCTGTGTCTGTGTCTGTGTGTGTGTGTGAGAGAGAGAGAGAGAGAGAGAGAGAGAGAGTGTGTGTGTGTGTGTGTGTGTGTGTGTGTGTGTGTGTGTGTGTGTGTGTGTGTGTGTGTGTGTGTGTGTGTGAGTGTGAGAGAGAGAATGTGAAAATCAAGGTAAAGTGTGTATAATGGGAGTAGACTGAAGGTGGCTGTAGCCCCAGGGCCAAATATGTGAAACATCAGGGACGCATTCTCTGACATGCAGCAGCTCATCAGGAAAACCCAGCACACCTCTCTTGAAAGAAGCACACACCCATCCAGTTGGTTATAAAACTAGTGGACAAGTCTTGAGGAAATGTTAAAAGATAAAGTTATTACCACTTTGAAATAATTAAAAGATGAAGGCTTTGGTTCGTCTCCATTTGTAGTCATTTCTAGGAGGAGAGTTGTACCTACTTATGAAACATTTGTGGCTAACCACCATGTTTGCTGACAGAGTGTAAAACAGCTCTTGCAACAGACTTGGGTTTTTTCCTGCTCTAGGCTTTGGTATTCTATGTGAATCTCTTATTGTGTGCTTGTGTTTGGTGCCGCAGGAGAGCTGAAGTGGACATCCCTGCACCCTGCTGAATGCCTTTCATGGCCCTACATTACCATCACTATGGCTCTGACAGAATTACTGCTGCAATGATTTTAGCTCACTGCCCTTTCTGGCCATCACTCTTAACTTTTTTTTTCACTTTGTCTTCCTCTCACATGTCCAACGTTTCTCTACCCCAATCCAGTTCAATTTCTCCTCTCTTTCTGTATGGTGTTTTGATGTACATGTTTTCACACTTCTCTATGTCAGATATTGTAGTCCGTAATGTTGTGAATCCACTCGTCATGATATCCATATAACCTCCTTTCTTTAAGCCCTCCTCCGCTCTTTGTTTCTCAGGTCTGGGCCATCCATCTCACCATGGACAGCCTGCTGAGGGGGGCCAGTAAAGGGGCCAGTGCTCTCCAGTCAACACAGGCTTCCTCAACCAGTAGATGCCACTTATTGCCTTTGCCTCAGTGTGATTGATTCTTAAGAAGACAATATATGTTAAATTCCACATAGTTCAAACAAAAGTGCCATGCATCCTCTGCTGTCCCTGAGTCTCTTTTGGCTCCTCCCCCTGGTGCTGATGCTGGAAAAAGATCCACCACTGTACTGTGCCCCTCGTAGAACTGTGCCCTATCATAGTGAGTGTTGTCCTTTCTCCTGGGTTTGTCTGTCTCATACAACAGTGGTTTAATCCCTGTTAGTTGCTAAATTACAGTTAAGGTAACCAGTCAAATACCATCTCTAGGGGACAACGGTTACCTGTTTCGTGAGGAAGGGGTGTCGAACTACTCTATCATGCTGCTGAGAGAAGACCTGGGCCTGCTAATGCTTGGGGCCAGGGAGGCCATCTACGCCCTTGACCTCAAGAACATCTCTAACAAAAAAGCTTCAGTAAGAACACCTCTGTTAACCATGCAAAGCCTGAGCTAACTCTGCCTCGGAGCAGGGTCAGCCAATTGGTGGTATTTGAAACGTGCCTTTATGAAAGCTTTCTTAGCCAAGGACCAATTGTGTTCTTGAAAAATGCTGAGTGTATCAAAATACAATGCAATATTCAGCATAAAACAAAATGCGATGAGTTGTTCTGCCAATATTATGCAGCCATATTCGATATGCAAGATCGTAGCACTTGCCCATTTGTTTAAAAAGTAGTTATAGAGTAGATATAGATAGCTTATTGCACTTTTACTTTAGCACTGGAGATGCACTTCAAATTTTTTCTGACAAGTAGTTCTCTTGCCTACCTATGTTCAATGCACTTTGTAAGTCGCTTTGGATAAAAGCGTCTGCTAAATCACTGTAATGTAATGTCTTCCTTCCGTTTATCTTAATACTCCAAATGCTTTGTCACCTCGAAATGATGTCGCTAAAAGTTGAGAGATGTTATCTATATCCATGACTTGCAGAAAAACACAAACTTTTGACATTAAACAAGCATGTAACTGAGACAGTTTTCACTTGTTAGGTGGGATGGGAGGTGACAGATAGCCAACAAGTGGAGTGTAAAAACAAAGGGAAAAATTCTGAGGTGAGTCAGTTCAATTATTTCTTGCACCTTTTTCTACTCATGATTGATTGAATATTGAGGAGATTGTATTTAGTCATGCCTTTTTTTAAATGCATTTACAGATTGACTGCAAGAACTATATTAGGATCCTGCATACAATGAAGGATGGCAGGATGTATGTGTGTGGAACCAATGCCTTTGATCCAGAGTGTGACTATATGGTGAGACAAATTGACTCATTTATCCTTATTTCATACTGTATACGTCAACAGTTTATTCCATCATAATATTTACCAAATAACTCAGGGATTTAAAAGTAAAGACTTTCTGAGCTGGTGTGCTTGTGCAGTCATACACAGATGGTAAGCTGACTCTTGAGCACAAAGAAGAGGACGGGAAAGGGAAGTGTCCATTTGATCCCTTCCAGAGATATTCCTCTGTCATGATTGGTGAGTAGCAATTACAGAAAATTATAAGGTATCACGGGAGGCGGGGGCGGGGTTACTTACGTTAAAGGTTTTTTTTTGTTTGCCCCTCTGTGCTCATCATCCTGCCAGGTGAGGACCTGTACTCGGCCACTTCAGTGAACTTCCTGGGTTCTGAGCCGATCGTGACGCGGAGCTCTTCCGTCTCCATACGCACTGAGTTCAAGAGCTCCTGGCTAAATGGTAAGACGTGACAGCATCTAATGCTCTAAGATGGATAAGTGACCTATGATGTGATACAGTGATATAATGGCTTAATAATCTGTCTCTGAATGAACAAATTCCACCATACTGATGGACATGTACGGGCTTTAGCAGTTAAGTTGATGTTTGTTTTTCCCAGAGCCCACCTTCGTCTCCATGGCCCAGATGCCAGAGAGTGATACCAGTAGTGACGGAGACGATGACAAAGTTTACTTGTTCTTCAGTGAGGTTGCTGTGGAGTACGACTTCTACAGCAAACTTGTGGTTTCCCGTGTTGCCCGCGTCTGCAAAGTAAGTGCACAGTTTACCATGCATGTACTTTGATGGGGCTCCAAAATAACAATAGCATATTAACAGTGCTTCCTCTCTTGCGTCCATCCAGTCCTTTACACTACCGTACTTGACCTTGCATCCCTTACCAGCCCCTTTTTCTTTTTTTTTTAATCTGGATATTTTTCCACTTGTCTGTGTGCCAGTATTGTCTTCTCATGTCGGTCTGTTCTCTCAGGGGGACACTGGAGGTCTGAGGACCTTGCAAAAGAAGTGGACATCCTTCCTTAAGGCCATGGTGGACTGTCCTGTGCAGGAGTCCCAGCTGCCCTACATCATCCAGGACACTTACCGCTGGTGTGCGCCCCAGCAACACTGGAGGAGCTGCCTGTTCTACGCTGTCTTCACACCACAGTCGTAAGTTTGGAGTGTGTGTGTGTGGGTGTGGAGGGAGGTTCTTCCGTGGTCGAAGCTTTTGAATGTACTTGACTATCATTTACTTTGTGTGCTCAGGGAAACATCAGACCTGTCTGCAGTGTGCGTGTACAATGTGTCCGACATCAGCAAGGTGTTTTCAGAGGGGAAGTACAAGAACCCAGTACCCGTAGAAACCTCTTTTGTCAAGTGGGTGATGTACACCGGAGATGTCCCCTCCCCTCGGCCTGGAGCTGTGAGTCTGCCGTGTGCGTGCGTGCGTGCATGCGTGCGTGCGTGCGTGCGTGCGTGTGTACTTTTCCACAAGTGGCACGGCAGGAAGCTAACTCTCCTTGTACTCCCGTTCTGTTGTTCTCTCTTTCCTTCCCCTCTTCTTCCCCCAGTGTATAGACAATAAAGCTCGTGAACAGGGCTTTACTCAGACTGCGGACCTCCCAGACCGGACCCTTCAGTTTGTTAAAGACAAACCCCTCATGGACCAGATTATCGAGCCAATAGAACAGAAACCCCTTCTGGTGCGGAGGGGAGCTAAATTCACACGCATCATAGTAAACCAAGTGCAGGCCACGGATGGCAAGAAGTACCACGTGATGTTCATAGGCACAGGTGTGTGTGTGGTTTGCCAACTGTACTCTTCTCCAGAAATTTCACTCTGCTATGAAAAACTGCCGTTGCTGTAAATGTAGCATATGTCTGTGTTCTTACACAAATAGAGAAAGGCACCGTACTGAAGGCTGTGAACTACGGCGGAGAGATGTTCATCATAGAGGAAGTACAGCTCTTCCAGCCCCCAGAGCCAATCAAAGTCCTCCAATTCTCTGATGTCACGGTAGCTCAAAGCTGTACCCCAGCTAAATGCTTTAACTAATTATTGCTTTGCTTGAATTACTATTGTATTGTATGTGTCTATTTACAGCATATTAATCATCACTATCATTACTCTGTGTGTGATGTATCTCATGCCTCACAGGATCAGCTGTATGCAGGCTCTGAGTATGGAGCAGTACAGATGCCACTGGCCACTTGTGGGAGGTCTACATCCTGTACGGACTGCGTTCTAGCCAGAGACCCATACTGTGGCTGGGACAAAACTGCCTCTAAATGTATTGCTCTTTCTGATACACAAAGGTAGGCAACTATCCATGTGTGGAGTGTGTAGTGTTGATTTTCTGCTATGACCCAATCCGGGTTTAATTGTTGTTTCTTCTGCCCCAGAGAACTAATCCAGAGTTTGCAGCAAGGAAATGCCTCTCTCTGCCCAGATTCTGGTCAGTGTTACAACAACAACAATAACAGTGCACGTAGAGCCCTAACCCTGGCAGTGTTTGCACCATGTTCTGCCCATTTAGCTACAGAGAACCACAACTCTGTAACAAATCTTTGATGTTTGGTTTCAGACCCTGTGAAGCCTGTGAATCGGTCCATTGCGCTGGGTGGTAACCTGAAGCTCCATTGCCCACCACTCTCTAACCTGGCAAAGATAAGTTGGCAGCGGGATGCCCTCCTCCTGCCCACCTCGACTCGCCTTCAGCGCCTAGGAGATGGGCTGCTCATCTTCAATGCCTCGGCCTCCGACATTGGTCACTACCGCTGCCTGTCTGTGGAGCGGTCCAACACTGATGAGTACACCACCACTGTGGCAGAGTACCGGGTCCGCATCGCCACGGGCTCCAGCAAAGGAGTGGGGCACACATCTCTACCCGAGGCCCAGAGAGATGGCCCGTCTTTGGCTGGACTGCGGGCTACAGTGGGGATTCTGGTGGTTCTTCTTGTCGTCCTTCTGAGCTGGAACCTGTACAAAGGCCACCTGCCTCTGCCCTGGAAGTGCAAGAGGGGAGCAGGGCAAGGGGAGACCCAGGACCCATCAGCTCAGGTAGTTACTGGCTCTGCGTTGGCAGAGGGCAAGCCCCTAGTGTCTACAGCAGATGGCAGCATTGGTAATAACAACCACTCCAGTGGCGAGGTGGCATTCAGCGCCGGAGAGAGAGAGGATGTTTCCCCTAAAGTTGCCTTGCCGTCTCTGCAGTATATTGACGATGAGTCAGAAATTTGAAAATCTCAAACATTATCATATTTACAGTTTTCCATTAAGTTCTATTAAATTGGAATTGAATCGTTCCAAAACAATTGTTTCTACTGTGAACGTTGAGGGTAAAAAAACAGAACTATTTTAACTATACCTTGCTTGCTCAACATATGTGGGACTTGAAGTAAATTGGGGTATAAGAAGAAAATATTCCAACCAGTTGAAACTTTTTTTTGAGAGACTAAACTGTTTTGAGACTGAATACACCATAAAATGGACACAGAAACCTGAACTTCTGACAATTTGTTTGCTAATGATTCATATATTTTTGAGTGGATGCCTGTTTCCCACCCATAAGTTCAGATTCTGTTCAAATGATTGAAATTGACTGTAGAGATTGAAACAACTGTGTAATTCATCATCTTCGTCATCTTAACTAACCCTTCTAACCCTTCTTAACGGAGTATTCTTGTCATTTGCAGAATTGTTCTACTGTATTAAAAACATTTTCCACCTGATTCTTGTGGTGTTTCTAGTAGTATGCAAATGTACCCAACAGGGTTTTAGTTTACAGCAAGATCAAACTTGCCAAGAATATGTGAAGCATGGACATGGAGGTTAGCCACTCCCAGAAATCTGTTAGCACATCTTCAACATTAAAACACCCTTGTTTTAAGGTTTTCTTTCCAAAATGAGAATATTTACAATTTGACACCTATTGACAAAATAATTGCTGGCATTGTGGGATACTATTATAGCTGCAAGTCATGTTGAGACCTTTTCTTGTAAAACAATTGTTTGAGGGCATTTTTGAAACGTTGAATTTCAGATTAAATCATTTTTCAAAATTGGATGTGTTTTAGGATGCAACCCCAGAGTTGCAGCCAATTATGCTCAAATTAGAAAACCTCTGAATTTTATCACCCAATGCCACCCTTAAAACAAAAAGACAGTGGAGGGGGAAAAAAATGATCTTTAATGTGTATTTTGAGACTACAATACAAATTACTTTTTCAAAACAACAGTATAGAGCAGGTTGTAGCTTTAACAAATTGAAAAGCTGCTCTTTGGCATAAGAGTAGCCACAACAACAAAACACATCGACGGCCTGACCTACATACTGTGTATCTATAGTTAAAACCCAGTAACTGGGGTGTTGGTCCGTTATGCTGGCGTCACAGTTATGTGGACTCTATCTCCTGTAGCGGTACCTCTTGAAGTGGAACCACAGCTGGAAGATCCCATTGGCAAACTGGCAGCGGAAGCCGTGCCGGTGGGAATACTCCCACTCCCGGTTTACAATCTTGAAGGCAATGTCCTCGTAAGGAGGGCCGGCGTGGAACCTCAGGATCCCAAAGTCCTTGTTGTCAGGACTGGGCTCCAGGAAGTACTGCGGGGTGGAGCGCTTGTTGATCAGGTCCGGGTAGAAGATGTTGAACTTGTAGCCTTGGACAATCTTGGGCGGAGGGTTGTCGAAGTCGTAATGCGTCTGGTTGTATTTGTTCCACTCGAAGCCCGTGTGCACCCTGTTGAAGAAGCGGGGTTTCCGGGGCCGGTATTTGTCGGCCCACAGATACATTTTCCCTGTGATTGGAAGCTCCACGCTGAACTGGGCCTCATCGTTGCTCATGCCCTCTTTGGCACGACGTATAAAGGCGTCCTCTGCGCTCTCATTGGCGTCACCTGGCAACAGACAAAGAGTTAGAGAGGATATTGAAGAAGGACAAAGCAAT
>CABFOQ010015448.1:40953-53658 GCA_900660455.1 Gephyroberyx darwinii | reverse complement strand
AGAGGGGCCGGGTTCCTCTGTAACGGGCTCTCCCGCTCGCTCGGCCCTGTTGCAAAAAGCATGTGTGTTTGCAGTGTCTTAAGGAGAGTAGGCTTTTTTTAAAATAATACACACATAATAATAATAATAATACAATACACACTAAAGAGAAACAGTCAAATGTGAGTTGGAATTTGAACTTAGTGGTACTGTGAGCTGATATGCTCATTAAGGCAAGTTTATTTATACAGCACCTTTCCTAAAAGACATTTATAAAAGACATTTTAAAACAAATAAAATCACAGTGCAAAAGGAATAAAAGTCTGAATAAAAGACTTTCCGGGCAAGTCTCTGGCACACTGGAAGCCAATGCAGGGATCTGAGAATTGGCGTGATGTGGTCAAACTTTTTTTCTTTGTTAGTAGTCTAGCAGCAGCGTCCTCTGAACCTTGCTATGATTTTGTTACAAACTTGCCTGAGCCAGCCTGAGCCACCAGGTACCCGTGTTTCATGTGTATAACTTACCCGTCTTCCTCGTCTTCCGGCTCCTCTTTGATGATGGGGAACAGAGGTTCGCTTTCCACTCCTTGTTCCTGTTTGAGCTTGAACAGCTTCTGACGCAGCACGTCCTGGTGTCTCTCTCTCAGCCTAAGACATACAAGTAATTCAACTTACGAGGTAACTTCTAACCTCAATGGTTTTGTCACAGACCCTAGTCAGTTTCTTTGTCAACAATAACCAGTTATGTTTAACATGTCATGGTGATTATGGCGGGACATTAGGCAGCTCAAGTGCCTCTTGCTTCACTAAAGTAGCAATAATCAGATGGGAGTAGTGTTACATAGATGATGCTTGCATCATTAGCTTGCAATATAGTGAGAGACTTTAGACTAGTCCTAAACACAGATGAGATATAGAGCTCGCTAAATGACATGCCAACAAAATTGCAGCCAAAATATAACCTACTTAGATACAGTGATCAGCAGTAGTTGGACACACAGCAGAATGGTAGAAACACAGAGAGGCTTCACACATTGCGTACCTGGCTCTTGCCATGTAGACCCGGACTTGCTGCATCAGGCTCTCCCAGTAGCCGATATCGAGGTTGGATCCTCCAGCCCGGATCTTCGTCTCGATGTTCAGGTGCAGCGCCTGCAACTGGTTGTACGTCTTTCCTTTGAACACCGTCTGGACATCAGTGGTCACAGACGTGTTGATGCCCTCGCGGCGGTCACCTGAGGGTCGGAGAGATGTTTTTTTTAGGTTTTTTTAACGAAAGCGATGAGAGATGCGGTCTAGCACAACTGCCTGCTGTCTGCTTAGTTTGCATTCACCCTGGTAACAACAACAGGACAGGTGAAAGTTGTATGATGAGTCAGAGTAGTACAGATGGAAGAGGAAGGCCAGTTACTATACAGTGAGAGACAAACTAGAGAACCGGAAAAAGGAACCATGCTATGACACGTGAGAAACTGATGTTTCGGTGTACCTGGTCCTTTCCCAGAGGCCTCCAGTTTTCTGAGTTTACTGATCTCGTCCTCGGTGATGGTGGTCATGTCTCTCCAGAAGTCCACGTTCTTCCCTTGCTCCAACTCCATATACACCTACCAGTGCAACACACAGTACATACAGAGTCCTACACCTTTTTCTAAATAAATTCCATGACTTTTCCAAGGCTATTCCAAGACATAGCACAATTTCCATGGACAATATTTGTCAGAGGCTATGTCACAAATGAAGTGGATCAACAAGCAGCCATGCTTGACTTTAAGCATTTCACTGGTTGGAAAAAAAGATTATCAACAAATTTCCGTGACATTTCCAAAACTATATACACATGTTCCACTTTCCATAACTTTTCCAGGTTTGGAAAACAATTTTGGAACTCCATTTCTCTTCTCCAGGTTTTCCATAAGTTCCTTTTACACTTGAACGGAACATAAATACAGACACAAACCTTAATGTCCTCCAGCAGGTCATCCATGTCGGTGACAGTAAGCCCATTGAGGAAGGTATAAGGCTCGTGCATCTCGACAGCTAGATCGTCATCTTCTGCACTGATGTACTTAGCCAAAAGGTCTATGGGTTTGGCACGGCCGTCACGGATACGAATCTTAGACCTGGATGCAGAACACACAAGGTTTATTATAGTACATATTAATGCATGAGTGTAGGAGACAACGTGGAATTATTTGTGACAAAAGGGCGCGCTGCCTGGGGGGACGGTATTCGCTGATGCACACTAACCGTAGCTTGGCCTGATGCAGATGAAAGTTGTCTTCCTGTTCAGCCCAGGTCTTGAAATGCTCCGCCTCCTTCTCTCTCTGCAGCATCTCCAGCTCCGTCTCTCTCATGGCCTTCTCTCGCTCTCTCTCCAGACGCAGTTGTTTCACCTACAAATACATTTAGAATGATTTAGTGTGCTGCCTGCAGACGTCTCTCAAATAAACATTTTAAGCATGAGCAAATCGTGTAAATAAATAGTAGTAATACAATTTAGACACAAATCCTTTAGAGAACCAAAGATACCACTGAAAGTAAAGGAAATGCCCTTTCCTCATAACTGCATAACATTATACTGCCCTACACAAAACACATGCTAACTCATAATATTACCAGATGCACACTGACCACAGCTTGGCCTGATGATAGTGTGCCATTATAGCCCCACGCAGTAATACCAACCAAGACATGTACCCAAGTCATACCTTCTGCAGTTCTCTGCGGTTGTCTTCTTGAATGCGTTTGTTCCTTTCTTTAAGGTCTTTCTCTCCAAGATGGCCGATGCCTTTCTTATCCAGCGCCTGAGCACACACACACACAAAAAAAACAAGGTCTTGGAATGGATACAAATCTTTAAAAGCCGTTGTGACATCAAACTTTACAAACTTCTGGGATTGCAAGCCAATGCTTTATACCGTCTACAACAATTAAAGCTTATCAACGGTTGTTTGTACGCTGCTCTCCCACTCACCTTCTGCCATTTGAATGTGCCTAACAAGTTGTTGTCACCAAAGGGGTTGTCTGCGTTGGTGTACCCCATGTATTCCTCACTCCAGCCCATCTTTTCTCTCTTCTTTCTCTCCTTGGCTTCTTTCTTTGCCAATCTTCTGGCCCTTTTCTCCTCTGGGGTCTCCAGAGCTTTCAGCATGTCTTTCTGTTTTCTCTTCTCCTCCTTGTCCACAAGCCTGGCTCCCGGGGAGCCATCATCGCTGCCATGCTCTGACCCCGAGCTGTCAGATGAGTCGGGTGAACCAGAGAGCTGCCTCCTTCTGTCTCGGTCTCCCCTCTCTCTGCTTCGCTCTCTCCTCCCTCGCTCCCTATCTTCACTCCTCTGTCTTCTGTCTCGGTCTCCTTTTCCATCCCGGTCTCCTTTTCCATCCCGGTCTCCTTTTCCATCCCGGTCTCCTTTTCCATCCCGGTCTCTACTGCCACTCCTCCACCTGTCCCTCTCTCTTTCTCTCTCCCTCCTCTGTCTGTCTCTGTCTCGGTCTCTGGTGGGACTCCTTCTGTCAGGACTCATTCGTCTTCTCCTTTCTCTGTCACTGCTCCCCCCACGGGAGTCAGAAGGGGACTGAGACCTTCCTCTTCTCCTCTCTCTTGGAGCTCCTCTTTGGCTCTCCTTCCTCCTCCTCTCCGCTTTAGGATAATCTGAATCAGAACTGAAACAAAAATGGCGTTTAAGTACATTTTAACTGATCAAGTTTTCCGTGCTAGCACATTTGACCAATTAACGTTTATTGCCTACAGCCAGCTAGAAAGAGACTGCGATGACGTCTACATGGGTACCTGGATCGATCCCTCGATTTGCTCCTAGGGCGATGTGCCCCTCGTGTCCTATCACTTTCTGAGTCGCTCCTGGACCCAGGACGGTCTCTGTGTTGAGGCCGATGTCGGCTAGGAGAGCCATCGCTGCTCCTGGAGTTTCCGCTACCAGACCGTCCGCGTCTCCGGGCGTTACGCTTCGTTTCCACAGACCGACTGCGACCTTTCCTTTCCTCGGGGGATCGTGATCTGCTGAGTTTGGACCTGTTCCTAGCCTCTCGGTTCCGACTTCTGGATCTAGAGCGGGACCGACGACGCTTTTTCAAACCCATGGCGAACTTTCCTTATTATTAGGTCCGGCTTCTTCTCTGTCGCGTAAATAGGAGCTAACATTTGAAAATGTTTGCTGCTTCCACAGTAGAAAATCTTTTTTTTTTAACCAAAAAATGATCTAATTATATAAACTATACTTCAACCTGTAAAATAATAATCTTTACTCAGAACGATACGCTGGTTTCTTTAGTTCAGAATTACTCAGGCGAACCATAGACATTTTAAAGGGGCTTTCCACAAATTCTGGCGCACAATACAGACGTCACATCGATGTAGGGGGGAAGGGAAAGGAAATACAAAAAAACATTTTATTTTAGATATGTGGTTGTTTGTGTCACATTAATTACGCACAATTAAACCAAATTTATACAGCAGTGCAATTATTTTCATATAAGTTGACCGTGAAAAGGCGTCAGAATTGCTTAACAGAAACACAAACAACAATCGTGTTGTCATGATGTCAGATAACTGGCAAATGTAGTTCTTTAAATTCAGTTTCAATTAAATATATATATTTTTTTAAATAGTTACACCTCAAGCAATTTCACTTAATAAAATCTCACATTGGTTTAAACGTATTCATACGCTATCTCCTAGCTTACTTGTACCTTAAACTGGAAAAAATATGTTTATATATGAAAATTGAACTACAAGTCCCAGAAAACCTTAGGATCTATTGCCTGTTTTGAGAGGAGAGGGGACTCCTTTCAGCAGCATTCTTCTTTACTCAACCTTCTGTTGTTAGGCAGATATTAAGTGAATCCCTAACGACCAAGGTTGCTAATTTGGTTTGATAACAGTTCAGATCGACTGTTGCCGTGCATTGGTTGTTTTTCCAGCTCTTGTGTCGAAGAAGCAACGAGTTAGAAAATTTTCGTACAACCTCTGGTTCTGCTGGCCGATAAGGTAGAGCTTGTTAGCTTACATTAGCCAGCAGCTATCGTTAGATTTACGGCTTATCTGTGGCTGGCTTTGCCAGGTCGGTGAACTAGAGTTACAGGCGCTATTTAGCCAAGATGGTTCGGCCAGTTAACCAGGCTCTAAATATTATTTTTGGTAAATAATTTGTTGGATTGTGGAACAAATCGACAAAGCCTTTGTTTGACTTGTGCGGAGCTTTCCTGGTTTGGCCTGTTCATTGTCCACGAGCATTGAAAACAAAGGTTTTTTTTAGTGTTGTCAGATCAGCTGGCTAGCGAGGTTAGCTGTGGTCGAGTAAACAAATTCGTCATCTGTCGATTTAAGATAATCTTGAAAGCTAACTACTTAACTATGGCGCAACACGGTCCCTCTCACGTAGCCAGTTCTCAAAAAGCACTTATGCTGGAAATGAAGAGTCTTCAAGAAGAGCCTGTCGAGGGATTCAAAATAACACTAGTAGACGAGGCAGATTTGTACAATTGGGAAGTGGCTATTTTCGGACCCCCCAACACTCATTATGAAGGGGGATATTTTAAGGTAAGAGCACTACATAAAGACTGCATTATTACACCGTGAAATCAGTAACAGTCAGTAATGTTCTGCATGAAATGTAATTGCCAAATGCCAGAACACTGTGTTAGCATGTATTACGCAATTTATTGACCTGTTTGTGTGTCCTAGGCTCGGATCAAGTTCCCTATTGACTACCCCTACTCCCCACCTGCCTTTCGCTTCCTCACTAAGATGTGGCACCCCAACATCTATGAGGTGAAGTTTTACAGTCAGTGTGTAAATCCACTGGCACTCTTATATAATATGAAATATTGGCACATTGACTACAAGGTATTATGGTGACACTTCTGTCCTTAGTACTCCATTTAGTATTGCGTGGCCATGCTGCAATGGCCATACAGTGTATCTGAGAGTGATAGGAGTTTATTTCTTCTGTTTTAGAATGGAGATGTGTGTATCTCCATACTACACCCTCCAGTGGACGACCCCCAGAGCGGAGAGCTGCCTTCAGAGAGATGGAATCCCACCCAGAATGTCAGGTTAGCACACTCCAATTTTCTCTCTTCATGTGGCCTACATGCAGCTATGGCCCCTTTTATCTGGTTGCCTCTCTTGGCCCCTCTCTTAACCCCACCTCCAAGCTCCACTTGTTTTTCACTCTTATCCCTCCCCCTCGTTCCCTCATCTCACATGACATTTGTCCTCAGTGAAAGCTCTTCAGAAGTTGCCAGAAACGTAAATGAAATCCATACCGGCAACCAGCACAAAAACACATTGATAATGCACATCTGTTTTTGACCCATGCTGTCAATAGACATCTCAGAATTTAATTTTTTTTATATGCTCTTGGAGATGGTAGATCACCAACATTTCAAGCAGCCAGTAGTAATTTAACAACACAGTTGCTATCCTGGACACATTTTTAACAATGGTATTGTCTAAGGAAAAACTAAGGGTTATTTTTCTTTTCAGTGTCTTATGAATATGGGGCTGGGGCAGCAGAACTGAGACTTACTCTGGTCAAAATATAGTTGTGTTCCCCTATATAGTCAGAACTTGAGTGAAGAGTTTCTCTCCCTCCAAAACCCTGATGTCACACTGCTGTGCTCCTCTTAGACTCTAGAGGTAACAGGTTTGAGTGACAATAGAAAGAATACATTATGGTTACTCCTACATTGAGTGCTATTCCCAATTGATTAACCAAAATATTGAAATAGCCAGGTCAGTATCCTTTGGAGAGACATAGTGATAGTGTTGTAGTAATACATTTTGACTTGTCACTTCTGTGTGTGCCTTCAGGACCATCTTGCTCAGTGTGATCTCACTGCTGAATGAGCCCAACACCTTCTCTCCTGCCAACGTGGATGCCTCTGTCATGTACCGCAAATGGAGGGACAGCAAGGGCAAGGACCGGGAATACGCTGAGATCATCAGGTAAACGCTCACACAATGTCAATGATTGTAACATTAAATTTCGTCAAGTGTGGACGAACCATTTATATTAATATTTCCCTCAGGAAACAGGTGCTGGCCACCAAGGCAGAAGCTGAGCGTGACGGCGTGAAGGTGCCCACCACACTGGCTGAGTACTGCGTCCGCACGCGCGCCCCACCCCCCGACGAAGGCTCCGACCTCTTCTACGACGATTACTACGACGACGAGGAGTTGGAGGACGAGGACGGCGACTGCTGCTATGACGAAGATGACTCGGGCAATGAAGAGTCATGACGTGTTCGCGCTTCGGCAACACCCCCAATCTAGCTGACATATGCGACCCCTTTCCTGTCAGGGTTGCCAGAAAATCTAGGTCTACAACCAAGAAAGATTCGAACCTCCCACTTTTTAACCGCTGAAATGAGATGTTTTTTTCCTTCGTCTCTGAATTCTTTTCAGAGACCAAAATGGATGCGCCACAGAGGAAGGGCCTGACCTGGTAAGATTTGCACCAGCACAATCTTTGCACCTGTTTAATTTTCATTATCACCTTAAACCTTATGTTGAGAAAATAACTTAAAACCATAGCTATATCTAATTGTGTTGTTCAGTTATAGAGTATTTTAGGGTTTATACCACTGTCAAAAAACAGCAACCTTTGCACTGGTGCAAACAAATCTTGTTCAGTCTCTCTCATATCTTTATTTCCCTAATTGTAACTGGGTCTTGCTCACCTGTTGCTGGCCTCAGTGACTTACAGAAGACTGAAGACGTCTGACAGCCTGTTTGTGTATGTGTCAACAACACACTGCAAACATACGTTGAATCTTACATTTCCAAGATGTACAATCTGTCACTTCTTCAGGAAGGGACCTGAGTCGTCATGGAACACTTTTTTTCAAAGTTCTTGTGCATGCCAGAACATCTTGGAAGCTTTTAGTTTCTTTTACAGGTGGACTCTTTACCTACACCATGATCTCTTTCAGCTCAGTCAAAACAGACTTGTGATCATGGAGGTTCCAGAGACGTTTCAGTCTGGAGGACCTGCTGGCAAACTTGAACAATGGGTCAAACCTTCATGCGAACTTTTTGGCAACAACTGAGTTTTGCTGTTGTCCTCTGGCGATAACTGTTGGATGTGTTTATCTGTCATTTGAGTTTGGGGTTGTGTTATTTGAAGTAGCTTTGATGAAGCTTATCAGGGGGGCAGAACTAATTACTGATCAGAGGTGGATTTCTCCTCGGGTTCCCTCTCTGAGAGGTCTGATGGAGCCAAAGACCTAAAGCAGTGTAAAAGAAAGCCCAATACATTTTATGACTATGAAACTATGTTTGCTGTATTCTTGTCTATGTTCACTGTTTGCTCTCTTGCAAGCTTTATTTGAGTCTCTTTATTTGATTAGACATTCTGCCTGCAATCTTTGCTTGAGAATGAATTTGAATTATGTGATGAGGTCATTGGGTTTGATTGGCAAAAGGTTTCTGTAGGAAAATTGTGTCTGTCAAATAATGTTGTTGCAGTATCAGTCAGGGTTATTGATGCTTTTTGGAGAGAGACCCTGGAAGTGAAAAAGAAAATGGCCGCCATGTTTTCTTTTTTATGACTATTTATTTCTTTGTGTGCTGGTGGAGGGTGGACAGGTAATGTTATGATTTTTAGAGTGTATGGGTGTTCTTTGTGTATTTTGCATCAGCAATATTGATTGTTTTATTTACTCAATTTGGACTTCATACTGCAACTCTCAGGATAATTAAGTATGATAAAAACAAATTCAGACAAGGAACTATTTTAATCCTTAGGTGGTCTTCACAGTTGGTTTACAGCTTCAACAGGAACCATAACTGATATGCACACGTAGCTGTATGGATGATCACCTTATTGTTTTATTTACCTGTTTTTTTATTTTTGGCTATTTAAAAATAAAGATTTATTGGAAAATGATTTAGTACTGAGTCTTTTAATTAATGGAGTGCTTCGTTTGTCATTGCTGGAGAAGATGCCTCCTTTGTACTATAAATCACTCATTTGGTGTTTAAGAATCTAGAACAAACTGGTGCTTTCGCATGTCGTCTGTTCAAGGATTGATTCCCCCACACGCAAACCCCATCTTAAGAAAATGTGATGACAGGTATTACTGTTTTGCTTCTCATATCTTAACCCCTAAAGCCATGCTTAACATGGCTGCACATAGAGGTGGAATTTTGTTTTTGTTTTTAATCCTGTGGACAAAAGAAGTATGCATATTTGCAAAGTAGAGTTTTGTTACTTGACCTATTATGAATAAATATTCTCATGCACTAGGGGGTGATATATGTGATCATAGATTTTGGTCATGGGGCCAAATCAATACCATATTCAATAATTTCCCAAATGTACACTTCTAGTCAAGATTATTATGTATCTCAAAATTCTTAACGTGATTGCTGCTTGTCAATTTATTGTGGGTTTTATCTATTTTATGAACTCCACTAATTAGCTCCCTTTACATTTGTTCTGTTTAATAAGATTGTAATATATAATGTATGTGCAATGTAAAGGGTTTATGCTGCATTCATGCTGCACGGGAATAACCGCTGGAACGACTTCACAAAACAAAAAGGTGGAAGTGTTCGTGGTGTTCAAACTTGATTGATGCTGCGAAGACGCCAGGATTGCAATTTTCTGTACTTTGGTTTCACACTTAATACACATGCACTTAGTGGGTGACGCATTTGAGTGTATTACTGAAAAACAACCATTGCAGTGCCAACCACAAATAAATAAATACCCTGACCTGGTCTCCTGTCATGGCATTTTGAGAGCTTCGATTTACATTTTTTTAGATTTAGATTACAAACTGACTTATATGATGAAAAACATTCATTTTGGTCGTTGGTGATGTCAGATAGTTATTCGTAGAAAGTGGGGTCCACCCTAGCTTGCTAGGTAATATTTATGACTATTTATACGCTGAGGTGAACAGTATTTTCAAGTAGTATTTACGCCCTGAATGCTGAGGGGTTTTATGATTTAAAAAAAATACGATTAATATTTACTATTATTATTTACTATTATTATTAGTATACAATTGCAATAAAATAATAGACAAACAATAGAAATATGTAGGAGTCAAATCAACTCAAATTGTGAGAAAAGGAAATGAGGTTTCTGGGCTTCTTCATGTTCATGATGAGTAATGAATGTGAAAATATATATAATATCGTTTATTCTGAAAACAACAACAGTGGTGGGGATTTTAAACCTGAATGCTGGGGTAAACGGTAGTTCCAAGTAAGAAGTTCGTATTTATCGACTTTCCCTGGTAAGTGAATGCAGCATGAGCCGTCGCTTGCGGATGACGTCTACCAAATACAGGACGAAAAAAAACCTGCCTGGGTGATTACTTTTCAATTGGTGTGGGAGCATCGTTCTAAGTAAAAAATAAAATAAAGAGGGCACCAACGCCAGCTATGTCTGTGAATTATGCTGCTGGACTCTCGCCTTACGCAGACAAAGGTGTATGCGGACTCCCCGAGGTAACCGACCGTCCAGATACTACTAACACTATCAGCTATTTAGCTTTTAGCAACTAGCATGTTAGCTGACGAATGTGTGGTCCATTGTACATCCTAAATCCTGTGGCTGGCAGGGGGATCTTCCCTACAGTGTTTTCTGTGAACAAGACTTCCACAGCTTAATAGCGGTGGAGCTCTTGTTGAAATGACCACAACAAGTTGATCGTTAGATGCTTTGTTGAGATCCTGCAGCTATACGGTCCAGCTACAACTTTCCTTGTAGGGTTTCTTTTAAATTAATGGCAGGAAACCAGAAACTTGACTAACAAAATCCTATAAAATGCAATGTAACATTTTTAAACAGCCAGAGGGAGGATGTCAAAAATGAGAATGAATTTGGTTTGAGTCCTCTAGGTCACACATCAGAATCAGGATCAGAAACAGGTTTATTGTCAAATATGTTCTCACATACAAGGAAATTGTCTTGGTGTTTGGTGCATAACAATTAACAATAAACAATAAACATGGCGAGTGAAGTGAGCTATTGGGTTTTCAATATGTGACAATACATTGTATTGTATGTATATTGTATGTCCAGATGATATGAAATTACTGCCTTCTCACCCTCTGTCCACCTGTCCTCCTATCTTCTCCCCCTTCTCTTCACTCTCCTCTATCTCTCTCATATTCAACCTACTGTGCACTGGCAGGCATTTGATAGTCCCGAGGAGTTGAAGCAGAAGGCGGAGATGCTAGCTCAGTTAATAAAGGAGTCTCAGTACTTGGTTGTCCATTCTGGAGCAGGCATCAGCACCTCAGCAGGCATACCTGACTTCAGGTGAGGTACCAACAAAGTCACCGCAGGTGGTCTTTTGTCGGTCATTCATTCATTCATTCACACACACACTCTCACTGTCTCTCTCCTGCACTATCTGATCTGAGATTTGAAACATTGATTCAGAGTCTGAAAATATGATACATGAAAAATGGCTGTAAAAGTAATCTGCGATATTCCATACTAAATTAAAAACAAATGCAATTTTCTCTCTTAACTTTATTTTTAAAAATGCTCTCCACCTCCTCAGCGCTTATTTCCTTTCCTAGCTTTTATATATCATACTTGATTATTCAAGGATAACAGGAATATTTTGCTGCATCTATTGTGAGGATGCTATGGCTCCCTACTAATTTATTACTTGTAATTTTGGTGGTGTAGAATGTTCTACTTTCACATTCATTGTAAGTGTCAGCCAAATGCCTCAAATATAATTTAAACAGTTAAAACATAGAGGGTATGAAAAAATATATGGTATGACAAATGTCTTTCAACAATCTCAGGCAATGCTGTCCAGTGTCATAGGATTTCATTTTCCTTGATCTTGAGAGCTCATAACACAAAACACCCCAAAACAGAAACTATTTATAAGAACAAACTAACAGTTAATTTTGGTGAAAGTTCCTTTGAATCAAGGTCAAATGGATTTATGAAGTGCATTTAACAAACAGTTTTCTCACAAATCAGAACACAAAGGATGTTAATATAGAAATAAAAACAAGATGGATTATAACAACAAGAGATGCAGCAGTTTCATCATAAACTCCATGAGCAGAAGAGTATGTAACTTGATGCCACTGTTAATAATATCAAGATACTGAGGCAGGGGGCTTTGTCGTTGAACCTGGGCCAGAGCTTAGAATTATTTTGCTTGAAATAATTGGCTAATTGACCACAATAGTTTTTTCAGTAATGCGCTTGTGAAAAAAATATAATTTGGAATTTCAAACTAAGTAAACTTACTTAAATATTGAAAGGTTTCTTCACAAAAATATATATGAAATGTTTTGTTTTTCACTTTTCCATATTTTGATAGGCCTAACGGGGGCTTTTCCTCCAGTGCCTGGAGTGTTTTGCTTCCTGGTTTCTCTTGTAGTACCACTGTCTCAGCAGATGAGGGTGACACAGGTTTATTACAGGTTTATTTGGCAGAGCTGCTGGCCAGACCCAGCTCTGTATAAGACCAATAACACAGTTTGTTTTATTGTAGTATAGCCGGGGGAAGACATTACCAGGCTCACTTTTTCCTTGTTTCATTAAATTTGTATTGCAGGTATTGGCCTGTAATGGAGTCACACAATACACACCTGGAGATGTTGAATTAGTTTTCCTGGCTGTCAGGCAGAGTTGACCTTGGACAGACTCTTATTAAAGCCTAGGTCCCTATGCATCCTATATACACAAAGCAATTACTGAGACTGCTCACTGTA
>CABFOQ010015448.1:1586-40933 GCA_900660455.1 Gephyroberyx darwinii | reverse complement strand
CACTGTAAGGCTGATTCAACCTTGAATGCTAGCCTACTACAGCTAATGACCATCCCTCCCTCCCTCCCTCCCTCACTCACCCACACACATATACGTTACAGAAATCCAGCCTCACTTTGTCATTATTGAGGGTACAACATGTCCATGCTAGATGAGCTTTGCAGAACCCTTGCTTTCATTTCTTGCAGCATCCTTCTCCTGGTGATAAGCTTGTATTAAGTGATGTACATGCTTCTCCATTAATGCCGGGATGTCTTTGAACTGGTCTCGACTGAGCAGCCAATGAGTCATATTAGCAATGAGAGATGTGGCTGTGAAAGTTCAAATAGAATGTGAGAGGCAGGACTGTTGTGGGTATATTTGAGGATTCACAGAATGCAGTCCCTCTTCTGATGCATAAAGATAAGTCCCGTGTCCTCACAGTAACTCGGCAGCTGTCATGGTGACAGAATCGGACATAATAAGAAATAAATGAATTGAATTGATCTCTTCTGAACTTCTTTGAGTCTTCCTGAGTCTGCATGCAGCCTGAGATCCTCAGGTGGGTTCCTTGGGACTGTTCCTGTGTAGGATAAAGGCTAAAGGTGACCGAGCTTGTGCCATCAGGGCTCCTAGGCTTTGGAACGACTTGTCTGAGGAGCTCAGGCTGGCATCATCTTTTGATTCACTTAGTAAAACTTACTTTTATTGGAGGCCTTTCTGTAATTCTTGGCTTTATCTGTTATTTATTTATTCCTTTTGTTTCCTCCCTATATCTTCATCTTCTTCTTCTTCTTCTTCTTCTTCTTCTTATTCCTATTATTATTATTATTATTATTATTATCTTCTTCTTCTTCTTCTTCTCATTATTATTATTGATGATGATGATAACAATAATAAATACAGTGTGTATTTAGTAAAACAATGCTAATCAAGAAATATAAATAACATAATAATTTATTTCCCTACTCATTTATTTCAGTATTTATGAATTTCTTTGTAAAAGTTTGTTTGTAATGCTAATAAGATGTTGCAGTGGGTGTGGTGTCCGACACTCAGATGTAGCAATCAAGCTGGCAGTTTACTGACTAGATCAATATACTCTATCAATCAAACTAGCAGTTCACTGTCTAGATCAATATACTGTATCAATCTAACAAGCAGTTCACTGACTCCAGCTACTCTGCGAGCTAATAAGTAAGGTTCAAGTGCACTTATAGGAATTGGATGCGAGGGCGTCCAACCTCACCTCCTCCGGATGAGATGAGGAACAGTTGTGTAGAGACCTCTTTCAAATTCCCCAGATCTGAGGAGTCGATCTCCGTGTCGGTAACAGCAGCAGCAGACTGAACTTATTGATTATTGTCTCAACATGAAGGTAATCAGGGGAAGCATCGTTCTCTGCAGTTGGAGACAAATCCTTTAATTCTCAGCGTTGATCAACACAGCGTTGATCATCACAGCAGGTGGTCTGTCCAGGTTTCCTTTCAGTGGTCAACTAGTAGTTTAATTGTGAGGTTATGTCAACAACACAGCGGGGCTTGAAGTTTGTTGTTGACAAAGTTGATCTGTTATCAGCCAAGTAAAGCAAATCCAATCAAGCAATGCACCACAACAATGACCAACCATAGAAGGGAGAAATACAGAAATATAATAATAAATAGGGAAATAAATCATTTTTCTTGTTAATGCATTATCTTACTCATGTATTTATTTATTTATGCTCACTATTATTTATTTATATATTTCCAGATTTCTATGCTGTTTATTTTTTTTTTACATTTATTTATTATTGTACTTATTTATTTGTTCATTTATTTCTAATCATCGCTGATTCTGTCCTCCAATAAGGCAAAACTGGCTGGTTAATCAAACGAACATAAAACAAACAGAAAATGTATTTTATAGATTTTGGTTTAATTGTTGTAATTTCATCATTGTTCCATTTTGTGGAATACTTGCAAGTTTCAGTTTGTATTACATAACGTTTCCTATTCCCTTTGAACATTTCACTAGTGGGAGCAGCCTTTTTTCCAATGTCCCCCCCCCCCATATTTCCAAAGCACTTGGACTAGCAAGGTTTGACTGTATGTTGTCACATTAAGTACAGAACTCTCTATCATATTGTTTGTTCCATTCGAGAGGCATCATGAATACAAGGCCAAGCTGTAATGCTACACTACAGCCTCTCAAACCTGCTGTGTATGATGATGTGCTTGTTGGATTTGAAGACTGTGTTAACTATGCCCAGTGTCTGTCTATCTGTTTTAGAGGTCCAAAGGGTGTGTGGACCTTAGAACAGAAGGGTGAGACGCCCCACTTTGAAACCACATTTGAGGATGCCCGGCCCAGCATAACTCACATGGCCCTCTTGGGGCTGCACAGGGCCGGCTACCTCAAGTACCTCATCAGCCAGAACGTGGATGGCCTGCACGTCCGATCTGGCTTCCCCAGGTAACACTGACCTGCCTGCTGTCCTGTAGCCAAATGCAGAGACATCCGTCAGTTGACATACATGCATTTTATACATCAAATCGGCCTGGTTGCTAGTAGGCATGGAACAATATAATGTTACACAGTATGTTGTGATACAAATAAGTCTCAATATTTGTGGCACTGGAATCAGGAATTTTACACACATAGTAATATATATATAGTATTACAGATAACCACGTTTCACCCAAACTTGTTACGTGGTTGGGTTATGACTGGTTTTAAATATGGAGTTTCTGCCTTGTAGTATAACTCCAAAAGAGTCCAACATCAGAAATCTAGTACTTCAAATGCTCTGTGAAATCAAGGTCATCATCATGCCAGAAACATCGGTCTGAATTATTCAGCCATGTTGGACTGACCCTAGGCCAGGAATCAAATCTTCCATTCAGTGTCCAACCTCGACAGATATTGGAAGGCGTTCCTCCCTGTAAGCCATTTCATAGCTCTCCTTCTACCCTCTCATCAGCTTCCAAGTTTTATCAGACAAGATCTGAATATTCTTAACGCATTACTGTTTGGATGTCGAGGGACATCTCTCTGTGGTAATCATTGAGAAAGGAAACATATTGGTAAACACCGACCGCTTGGCTCTACTCTGCGATAAATAAATTAACATTTCTGTGTCCCAAGGAAGGACAGGGAAAAGTTTTCTAGTTATCAGTGTTCCCACGGGCCATGAAAATTATTGAAAGTTTGTGGATTTGCTAAAAAATAAAATAAGCATATGAATGAATTGCATTGGAAGTACTTGATTTACAAAATAAAATGGAGAACCCAAACACATCAATATGCTTCAGCTCACTGGACCTCTCTCCATCTTGGGAGCAACACTTCACAGGAACGCTAAACCTCCGGGGGTAAACCCTGCGATGGATATTTGCGCTGACATAGCAGCAGTTTTAAAATGAAGGATTTCAACATGATTTCTAGACTGTGAGTAAAACAGTGATGACGTCTAATTTGGATCAATGTCACATCATATCCTAAAACATGGCACTTTAAAGTGCATGAATTTCACCCAACAAGACCTTGAAAGCTTGAAAGCCATTGAAAAGTCATTGAATCTGATGTTATGTCCTGACATTGCTTATTACTTCTGCTGACAATGATTTAAATGAATTTGGTTTTGTGATCTCTGTCTATTAGGGATATGTTATCAGAGCTCCATGGAAACATGTTTGTGGAGGAGTGTGAGAAATGTGGCAGGTATTGTGGCACACACATAAACCAGACACCCAGACTACTCTGACTTCTGTTATCATACATAGATGTCTTCAGCTGTCACGTGTCTCACCTTTATAAAGCCTTATGTTTAAATCCATCTTGGTTTGGCTGCATATGAGCAGCTTTTTCCATTCATTCTAAAATGATGAGATAGCTGCCCTGACTGGACAGGGAATAAACTGTAGGAGTTGTGGTTTTCCAGGCAGTACGTGAGAGAGAAGGTGATCGGTGTGATGGGGCTGAAACCAACTGGGCGATACTGTGATCTGGTCCGCTCCAGGGGACTCAGAGCCTGCAGGTAACACATGCTTGGACTTTATTCAGTTTGAAATTACTAAGTGTACCATCAGTCATTTAGGGGAGTGTGTCTGTGTCGTGCACTATTCAGAGGGAAGCTGATCAGCACCATACTGGACTGGGAGGATGCTCTTCCAAACAAAGACCTGAACAAAGCCGATGACGCCAGCAGGTGACAGACAGAAACTGATATCTTATACGTGCTGCAGTGTTTCTTGTGTTATAGCGGTGGTTGATGGGAGTGATTTGGGTTTTGTCTGCCCTCTTGGTAACCTCAATGTTCTCACCCTCTTTCCTCCAACACCCCAGCCAGGTTTCTATGCAGGCCCTGAACCTAAATATCACAAAGGATAGTTTCATAATAGCCTGTGTGTTGGAAAAGATGAAATGCTGTGTTGGATATATTTGCTGCATCACTCTGTATTGTTTTGCTGTTACTGCTCTGACATTGAAATTAGCCCTCATTTGGAAACCTTTTTGGAGTGTATGTATTCATCACGATCTATTGTTTCTAATCAGGCCTCGCTTCTTATGTTGCCCCATTTCCTTTCTATTCTCACACCCACATAAGACTTTGATTATGTGTGATTTTCACACTAAGGCAGCATCATTTGGATTCACATTTCATTTGGAGTGCCACGTTCCTTCTCTGCTTGACCTTCAGTTAAAATGGATGCTTACATAACATTTCAATGTTGCTTAAGAAAGAGATACAGAACTTTGAGTATTGAGTTAAGTATTGAAGTCGATATGTCCATATAAACAAGAAGAACACCATCGCAGGCAGTCGCACAGCGTGTTCATGAGTGATGTATGTCTTAACTGTCTTTTCACCCAGACGAGCAGACTTGGCATTGACTCTGGGCACCTCCCTGCAGATTAAACCCAGTGGAGACCTTCCACTCCTCACTAAACGCAAAGGCGGCAAGTTGGTCATTGTCAACCTGCAGCCTACCAAACATGTGAGTCTCACTCATGTGCCACCACAGACACTACTAGATATAGAGAATTGCTTCTTGCAAGGCATTCACCCATGCAAACATTGAGAAGCACTGTAGAATTCAAAGGCAGGTTTACACTGTGTGCACAATTATTAGGCAAGTGAGTATTTTCCAACTCCAAACCATATAAACTTGAATGCTTATTGGATTTAATCATTTTCAGGTGATATGTATTAGTGTAATGAGGGAGGGTGTGGCCTAAAGTGATTAACACCTTATATTAAGGTGTGTATAATTATTAGGCAGCTTCATGGTAAAATGGGCCAGAAAAGAGATTTAACTGACACTGAAAAGTCAAAAATTGTAAAATGCCTTTCAGACGGATGCAACACTCTTGAAATAGCTAAACTATTGAGGCATGACTACCGGACAATCAAACCTTTTGTTGCAAATAGTCAACAGGGTCGCAAAAAACTCAAAAGGCGCAAAGACTTGAGAAGAATTAAACGTGAAGCTACCAGGAACCCATTATCCTCCAGTGCTACCATATCCCAGAACTGCAACCTACCTGGAGTGTCCAGAAGTACAAGGTGTCAAGTACTCAGAGACATGGCCATGGTAAAGAAGGCTGAAACAAGACCACCACTGAATAAGATTCACAAGTTGAAGCGTCAAGATTGGGCGAAGAACTACCTGAAGGTTTTTCAAAGGTTTTATGGACAGATGAAATGAGAGTAACTCTTGATGGACCAGATGGATGGGCCCGTGGCTGGATCACTCATGGACACAGGGCACCACTTCGAGTCAGGCGCCAGCAAGGTGGATGACGGGTACTGGTATGGGCTGCTATCGTTAAGGATGAGCTAGTTGGACCTTTTCAGATTGAAGATGGACTGAAAATCAACTCCCAAACCTACTGCTACAGTTTCTGGAAGATACTTTCTTCAAGCAGTGGTACAGGAAGCATTCAAGAAGGCTATGATCTTTATGCAGGACAATGCTCCATCATATGCATCCAAGTACTCCACTGCACGGCCAGCCAGCAAAGGCCTCAAAGATGACCTGGCCCCCTTCCTCACCTGACTTAAATCCTATTTAGAACTTGTGGGTCCTTCTCAAACGTGAGCTTTACAGTGAGGGAAGACAGTACACCTCTTTGAACAGCATTTGGGAGGCTGTGGTTGCTGCTTCAGTGAAAATTGATCGTGAACAGATCAAGAAACTGACAGGCTCCATGGATGGAAGGCTCATGGCAGTTATTGAAGAGAAGGGTGGCTATATTGGTCACTGAATATTTTTGAAAGGCCAAAAATGTCATTTTGTTTTACTTACTTGTTAGACTTAATCTAAAAATTGAGAATAAACAAGTCAGTTGGGAAAAAATATTTTTGTAATTTAGTTGTGAACACTCATATATTCCCCTGAGAGAGACAAAACACACTTTTCCTTTGTTAAACATTCAGGTTTGAGGTTCAATAACATTTTGGATTGACTGAGAGCATTGTATTTTTGCAACAATAACATTAATCCTGAGGAATACAATTTGCCTAATAATTGTGCATGCAGTGTATGTTTTCGAAAAGCACTACTCAAGAGGGCTGTTTACCTCCTATTGTTCTTCATTTAATGGCTTTAATTTTCTATGTCTAGGACAAGCATGCACACCTGCGTATTCAGGGTTATGTGGATGAAGTCATGAGCCAGCTGATGGAGCTCCTGGGACTGGACATCCCAAAGTGGGAGGGTCCAACTATCTGCGAGAGCTCCACAGCCACATCTGAATCCACCATCGATCTCAAACCACCATATGCATGTACTGCAAAGGAAGAAGTGAAAAATGAAGTCAAGAAAAAGGAGAGGAAAAGACTAGCCACACCACAAGTAGATGATGGTCAGGTTAAGAAGGAGACAATTTTGGTAAAGCGGGAGAGGGCAGAATCCCAAGTGGGGATAAAGGAAGAGAAATAGCCTCAGGTTTGCTCTCATTAACTTCACAACCCAAACCGAAATGGTGAACCTTACAACCAAGGGTCCAACGGCCCCGCAAGGAATGGAAGTCATCTCCTCATCTGATACCCTCTGGAGCAAAGACTCTTCTAGTACTGTATTGTTTTTGTTAATCCCACATTTCTCTTGGCTAGTCACACTGCCCCAGTGAACAGTGCTGTGATACAGAGTGAAACTGACAGACTGATAGAGGACTCCTCAACTGAAGCCTCACAAACTGCCCTATCAATATAGCAACATTAGCGAAGTGATTGTGTCCAGAGTAGTTGCACTGTATTTTGGTGACCATGGCTAAGAGGAGATGCCAGTGCCTCAAATGGATGTTTGCTTGGGAATGTTTTCTCAAACAGTTATTTTCTGGCTAAAGAAAGACACCTTGCTTCAGTAGCGGAAAGTGGGTACATCTGATGTCATCAAGTTGGCCAAACCCTCCAAATCTGCTTGACCACAAGTAGCCACATATGGCTGGGAGAGGTTTGATGAGTGTGTGACTTAGACACAGACACAGATGCTAAAAGTACTGTAGTGGGTCCTAGCATAGTGTTACATGATAAAAGAATTCACCAAGGAGCTTCATTGTTTTATCCCCCACAGGATACTTTTGCAAATTCATCAAACTGCTTCTGTAAAATGTACAGAAAAAGACCATTTGGTTGCAGTCAGTTAGTTTGAAATGGAAAACCATGATTTAAAGAAATCCAAACTGTTTGGCGTGCGAGGCAACATTTCCTCAGGGAGGTGTGTATTTCTTGTTTTTGTGTTTAATGGAACACCTGCTGTTGATTGACTGAGTGGATAATAATGATGCTGTGTTCATTTCCATGAGCTCGTTTTCTTCTCAGGAGAAAAGCACTGTACTCAAACATTGTACACAACGTTGTCTTCACTTTTTTATACAGATGTTTTGGCAATAAACACTGCATTAACATTTTTCCCGTGTATTTAGCCTGCCAATCAGCAATAATTGCAAATCCGATTACACATGTCAAATGTAATGGAGTCCATGCGCGTATTAATTTGCAATAATGTTATGCATATTTGAAGATAGGTCTTCATCTAGAAATGCATTTTATTAGCATTACATTATATTAGCATTTCATTACAGCAGCCATGACTGCCCATGCTTGAAATTTTCAAGAATATTTTTTTAATACGCGTGTCAGCTGTGTTCATGTGCTGCGATGCCTTGAAAGACCCCCTTGATGTTAATAAGCTGCCATATGGCCTTATGTGATTCTGATCGTAGGGAAGTTAATGGAAAGAGATTTGAAAAGCTTCGTCCTTATTCATGCGTTCAGTCTATCAAATCACTTTCAAGCTGTGGAATAACTCGCCCACAGTACAACATCATACATAGGCGACGGTGTTATCATAGATATTAGTAGGTGTTATCACTGAAAGCTGTCATGAATGGTGGTTTATCTGTGTTTGGCGAACATTCATATCAGATGCTATGACCGTGATCCAGAGTCTCCCTCCTGCCCCTTCATGAACATCTTCGCTGATGGGAAGGTAATGGGACGCAGGTGTTAAAAGTATAGCATTACAGCTCTGAACAGGTTTATCTGTCTCTCATGATAATGCTACCATCAGTTCAGTCATCTTTTCACTTAAGACATACAATACATTCAATGTCATAAATGTAACAGTCGGAAATCCAATTTGTGCACAGGGTCAAATTGCTTCTCTCTCCTCATATTCGAATTGATTGAGTTACATATTCTTACAATGCCTCCAGGAAGCATTCAACCCCTTTGACTTTTTCTGCACTTCTGCACTCAAAATTGATTACATTTTTTTTTGTCACTGAACAAACTCAATAACCCATTATTCTGAAGTGGATTTTTTAAATTTACAATTTCATTTACAAACTAACTAAAAATGAGAAGCTGGAAGTGGCATGGGAGGTGAGGTCCTTTAAATGTCCTCCAGATGTCTCTAAACCTTCATTGGAGTCATCTGTGGCCAATTCACTTGGTTGGACATGATTTACTTAAGATCCCACTGATCATAGTGGATGTCCAAGGAATGGTGTAGAATTAAGAGATGGTATTATAGATCTGGGGAAAGGTATAAAACTGTTTCAGGCTTTTCCGTGACAGGGACTGGGAGACTTGTAAGGATGGAGGGAACAATAAATGGAGGCAAATACAGGCAAATTCGTGAGAACCTGTTTGAATAGCAGCTTGAATAGGAGTTGAATAGATATTTCTGTATTTCAATTTGACCAAAAACATCTAAATCCTGTTTCCAATTTTCATTGTGGGGTGTTTTGTTTAGATTGTTGATGAAATCACAATTTAAACAATTTTGAATTCAATTTGTAACAAAATGAAGAAAATGCATAACATCAAGGTGCTTGATTACTCTGAAGGCACCATGAATTGAAGATGGAGGAAGTGAGAAAAGGAATAAATTGAGATAAAGGAACAGATTCAAGACATGAAGTCACCATATCAAAAACTCAGTTGTTTATGAGTCAACATTGCAAAGAGAAGATGATTTTATCCTCAGAAATTACTATTTTGTAAGCATAGCTCTCAGCTAATAACTTCTATGCTAGCAATTCATTTCAAAGAACATTGTTTTGCACATGGTGGATATCTCATTTTGGAAAAAGAGCTCTTCATGTGCTATTCTTACCTTAGTTCAGTCAAAACCAAGGCTCTAATCTGCCATGTTGACAAGAAACGAGATCCTTCGATTGCGAAACGGAAACCAACTGCAGACTTGTGGAATTTTGTTTCAGCTCCATCAAAATGAACCAACAGAAATATGTCCTCTCTTCATAATCACCCTCAATCACTCACCCACTGTGTCACACAGAGACACATCTTCATGTTCATAGGAATAACCTGTGATCCAGTTCAGAATAGATTGCCCCTTTATCTGCAAGAAAGAGTAATTACATTGAATTGCAATGTATCTGTAATTGGAAAGGAAATGGACCCAGAGCATTTAAATTGAGCTGTTAGCGCTAAGTGGAGAGGATTTCTACAAAAGATCCGCTGCTGTTATTGTGCTCTTTTAATAAGCTATTATCATGGGTAGCAGTCAAGTGAGGATAGATTTTCTCTTTCTTTTCTCATATGGTATGGCAATTACTTTAATAACTATTAACCATTTTGCCACTTCCCTGGCTGACTCATTCAGAAAGTATTTTGTCTTTCATGCGACGGAAGTGGAACATCAAATTGTCCAGGTCGAAATGTTCATATGAGACCCTCCATTTTAATTGTAATATAACTGAGTAATGTGTCCCAAACAACACTGAAACGGCACTAACGACTGAATTCAAATTCATCACCATGATCTTTGAGTCAGACCCATCCTCCAGAGAACAGCATGTTTGTGTTCCAGCTTTGCTGCAGTGCCATGCATTCATTGTAGTCTAATGTTCAAATCACAGGCTTTCACGACGGTTACCTAATGCTTTTGTCTGAAACTTCAAACGTAATATTATATGACAGATATTACCGAAAAAAACAGGTGATTTCATCTTTGGTTACTAGGAAACAATATTGAAGGGAAAAAAGGGAAATTCAGCTTGTTAGATTACCACAATATCAATAACCTGTGGTGGATTACTTGTTAATATTCTCAGCCCCGCTTGAGGTGACCTGGGGATGCCCGGGCTGATCATGGAGCTTGTTCCCATCCACTCCACTCCACTCTCTCTGCTTTCATCTCTGTGGTTTATGAGAATCCATTGTTGAGCATAGCATGCCAAAAGACACAATATTTCCACTGTCACATTTGTTATTTGTGAGTATGCTGAGGCAAGAGTGGTTATTTGCAGAATTGGTAGCGCTTCTTTTTAGATAAACAACACAGTGTATTTCTTGCTTTCATCACTTGGGCCTGTTTATATTATGTGACTCCACATACCCTTTTTGGATATTATTTGAAATGTGAACAAATTTGCAGTATACTGCACTTTACTTAATTTCCACCATCCACCTATTTTAGAGAATAGCTTTGCCTGCTGAGATGGACTGTTTTATCATATAGTTACCTTGAGTCGTAAACAGATGAAAAACTCATTCTCATGTCAATGCGTGACATACTAGTATCAAATCTGGTTCACTTTGACCTGTTTCTGTGCACTTGTACCTGTAATTGTTTGTGTACATCAATTATTCTCTTTGGAAAACCTCTGAGCAGTAAATCACTTGAACCATCAATGGCAGTTTAAGCCAGTGATCGATACTGGCCACTCAAGGCTGTATAGGAGAGACGGCTGTGGCCCAGTGGTAGAGCAGGTTGTTCACTGATCAAAGGGTTGGCAGTTCGATCCCCAGCTCCTCCTGTCCGCATGTCGAAGTGTCCTTGTGCAAGACACTGAACCCCAATTTGCTCCCGATGGTCAGGCCAGCACCTTGCATGGTAGCTCACTGACATTGGTGTGTGTGGGGAGCCATATATTGTAAAGCACTATATAAAGGCAACCATTTATGATGAATAGGGTCAAGTGGTTTTCATCAGTGGGACTTTTTCTGAAATTGCTCCCTCTACTTGATAAGATAAATTGTGCAGACAAACAATTGCAGCTCTTGTACTGGTCAGATTTTGCTAACAATTTTCTGTGAACCATACATTCTCAATTAACATTACAATGCCTTAAAAGATGTAGTGCGTTCACCTAGGGTGGAACAACAGTCAATCTTCAACACTATTCACTCTATACACAGAGAAAACTAGAATGGCTGCAAATAACAATAGACTTCCCTTGATTACACCGTGAGCAGGGAAGTGGTAAGCAGTAATCTGCCAAAAGGTCAGTAAGAATGAAAATGCTCAGCCTAGATTTCCCAGCAACTGGTTCTGAAATCAGTTTTTATGATTCTCCATAAATGCCTGCCGATGTAGGTCCCCTTGCTGACCCGTTGCCTTTCAACAGCATGAAAGCCTCCCGCAGAGAGCGAATAAATCAGTGATTTCTGAGTGGAGCTGACTTGATTCTATCTCAGTAGTAATTACCACCAGAATGGCTGGTAAACAATGGAGGGACTGTGGTGGAGCATGTGTGTTGTATTTGCATGATGGTTATCCAAGTTCAGACTTAAAGGTTGCAAAAGGGCAAGGGCGCGGAACAGCTTTTATGCGGCTGACTCATTCTCCTCATCTTGGTCATTTTTGGACCGTTCGCCATGGTCAGGGAAGAGGCTCCAGACGAGATGAACTTGGCAGCAGATTACACCTTCCTGACATGTCATGAAATGTTTTGTCGTATGTTTTGGCACGTTTTATTTGATGTCACGATACATGTACATATATATATACATATATTTACAAAGCAATGTACAGCAGTATATCAACTCAGATACCAAGAGACACCGAGATCAAATACTATCCAATGCTAGCATCAAATACTGCCTACATAAATAATAAATAATAAAACTTGCAATAAACCTGCAATGTTTCTGTTGCAGTGCATATGAAAGAGAATACTCCTCATGTACATTGGGGGCATTCTAGACTCTTGTCTGAGTTAGCAACAATAAAATAAACCCATATCTAACACATCAATCTTTTTTATAACATAGTTGAATTTGATTTTGGGGTATGTCAATGTAGTCAGGTGTAGAAGATAAGGACTTGGTTCAATTACGGTATACAAGAAAAAAATAAATGTTTGTATCTGTCTATAGTGTCACATCACAATCTCGACTCATGAAGGAACATTTGTATGTATCATTGCTGGACTAACTCACATATTGATATCTTTGTGTATCATAACGAGACTGGGTGGCGCCCCTTCCACCCTCTTCCCCCTTAGGGCCAAGGTGAGAATGTTCTGCATGGAGCGGGAAATTCGGAGCAGAAGCTCCTTCAAGCCAGCCCTGTACTCTTGTCGGATCAGGCAGTAGAGCACAGGGTTGAGACAGCTATTTGTATGGGCTAGACACACAGTCAGGGGGAAGGCATAGGCCTGGGCATTATAGAAGGCTTTACTGAAGGGCACCAAGTCAAATTTTATTAGCACACCCCACAGAGTCAGGGCCTGATTGGGCAGCCAGCAAATGAAAAAGGACAGAACAACAATGGTGACAGAACGAGTAACTTTGGACCGGCGCTGGTGGCGGCCCCTCTCACACTCTGACCTCTCTGTAACGCTCACACTCACCACACTGGTCACGGTGCGCCGGCTCAGAATGAACCTTAGGAGGAGGAGGTAGCACACGCTGATCACCACCAAGGGAACTACAAATCCCAGAAGGAGCTTCTGTGTTTGATAGAGTCCCAGCAAGACCTGTGGATCCAAGTGGCCTGAATCAGAGTCTGAGAACCGCACTAAGCACAACTCGTCATCAGCAGACACCTGCAAACAATAACAATTGCGTTAATGGATGTTAAATGCTTGTTTTGCCAATTACATAATGGGAAATTATGCAGTGTAAGCAAAAAAAAGGGATGATGACAGTCTTGCAATGTAATTCAACAAACCTGGACTGTGGTGGAGTAGAATGCATGAGGCAGTGTAGCCACCAAGGACACCAACCAAATGGCTAAACTGGCCCACTTGGCACGAGCAGCAGCGGTCCTAGGGCTGCCCATCTTCAGAGAAGTAGCAAGGGAGCGGTAGCGGGTCACGCTCATGGCAGTGAGGAAGAAGACGCTGGCATACATGTTCAGGGTGGTGACTGAGCTCACAATCTTACACATGACCCGGCCGAAGGGCCAGCGGAAATCCAGCACTGTGTCTACGGCCCAGAAGGGCAGCGTGAGAACAAACTGAAGGTCCGTCAGCGCCAGGCTCATCACAAAGCAATCAATGGAAGAATGGTGGCCCCTGTGGCGGGAGTGGAGCAGGAACAGGGCCAACAGATTACCCACAAGCCCCAGAACACACACCACCAGGTAGACCAATGCAATGAGAACTCGCACCTGTCAGAGAACACAACACATTCAATTACAAACACATTTAATTTACTGTGCATGGACAGACTGGCACAGATCAATCAATAATGCAGATATACAAAATGGACCTGCCAAGCACGCATGAGAGAGAAAAATGAATCTAAAATGAAAATAGAAAAGTGATTTACATCACAATACATGAAATCAGGAAAGAAAACTGTTAAGTATTTTCTTTTAGCTCGAGGTGAGGTGTGCCACTTGCAGTCCATGCACAATGAAGTCTAATTTCATGTCAAGTGGTTTTGAAGGTTTAGAGTTATCTGATAACCCGTGGACTCTATGCTATCCTCTAATAACCTTACAACCTATAAGACCTACCGCCAGGTTCGCGCTGTCTCCGTGCAGGTCTGACGAGGACTCCTTGGACAGCAGGTGCAGCCAGCAGTTCAGGGAAAAGTTATAAATTGCAAAGTTGGAGGATACTCCTGTATCGTTAACCTGTTGTGAGCTTTCGCCTTCATCCTCCTCCCCTCCGCAGACACTCAGTCCCTTCAAGAGCCCCAGGGCACTGCTGTTGCTTTGCATCGCAGTGATTCTGCGGAGCAAAATGCGAGTTAATTTTAAAACAAGTCCGGCTGTTTTTCACAAGATCGACGGTTTCCTCCGTTAGGCTAACTTCCAAAGTGCAGGCGCACAGGAGAGGATGCAAAAAGGTTTGTCCCCATGGTGCGCGTTTCTTGTCGTATTTAGTCTTGTTTCTTGGTCAAGATCTCAGCGGGAGATAGTTGCATGTTGAGTGGTTTCTAAAAGGCGTCTCTGCTCGCTTCACAAGCGCATCTTTATTATTTCCCCAGATGGCACATATTAAAAAGTTGATTGATCCGTGGTAGCCTACTTTGGGCCCTTCATTCCAGAGGCATTGTGCAGCTTCCTTTTGGCTCAGTGATGCTGACAGCATCCAGGCGGGAGGTTTTTATACCCACTGACCTTCCACCGCTACGTGGCGCACTGCCTGCGTCTGACTGCCTACAGATGAGTCCAGAAAATACATTTCCTTTGTTTTAATTCAGAAAACGATGCCCTGTTCGGATATTTCTGAGTATCGACATAGGCTAATGCATTCGTAAAGATCTTTCTACAACAAGCCTGATGATTAATGGGTAAGCAAACAGGGAGAATGTAGATAAATCTTTCATGGCTGCAAAAAAAGAAACCTTTTTTCTAACTTATATCTAGTTTTCGCAGTGATGCACCGCAGCGGATTTGAGTATTGTTTCAAATGTCGTAGCTCTGTTAACGTTAGGTAAAAGTGTTTTTAATGATGGCAGGTAGCTCAGAAACAAAAATAAAAGTCTGACAGTAACAGTTAATCTTTCTTTAATTAAGAAAACACACTGAAATGGTCGACATCGGTTGACAATCAATTTCAGCTACAATGCTGCATAATTAATTTGTAATAATTAATTTCTAAATTGTCCAAGGTACTTAATTAAACGCTCCTGGGTATGACTCCATCTGATTTTCAGCTAAATGCGTTTAAAGTTTTCATTTTGGTGGGGTTAAACAAATTATTTCCTCTGATGTGTTTGTGCAAATATCATATATATTTATTTATATGGTGTGAAGGTAAATCTGAGAAAGGTTTCCTTACTGAGTTTGCTATCTGAAACCATGCACATCAGAAGAATGATAAATTAGATGCTTTCAAGCCCCTTTTAATCTGTGCAAGGCAGAGGAGCGAGAGAGAGGAAGATGTATGTTTCTGATTTGCATTTTCTAATAGGTCATCATTTGGTATTCATTTAATGCCCTACCTTGTGTGGTTGAGAAATAGGAGGAGAGAGAAATGAATCTGTAATATTTTGCAGGCGCAGCTCCCATGCAACACAACCTCATTGCCTCTGCCTTTCCTGGAATAGGAGCAGCACCCAGCCTTGGCAAGTGCCTCGGCTCTTTCATAAAAAGTGTTTTTCTTTGCAGGCCACCACAAAGAGCTCTTACAATGTGAGGGGTTAAAGGTCATTCATTTTGTGACAGCCTCAGAGAATAAGAACTGTGTAATGAGAACACTACGTAGTTGTTTACTCCTCAGGGTATACGCAGGTAGAGATGATTTCCATTATGAAGAGCAGAGGTAACAGCCACAGACTATTAACACACTAATTCACTAATTCACACTTAATCAATGATTCGCACTCTTCCTAATCAGGTACTTGTCTCAACTCACAATCACCTTACAATAAAATGCGTAATCTTAACAAAGTCTGAGCTCTATAAGAGGCTTCAGCATACAGGAAATTATTCAGATGCTGACCAAAGATATTGAATGGGCTTCTTTTTCACTCAAGGATCTTGGACAAAGTGGATTTGAATTGAAATTCTGATATATTTCCCTTCCCATCGCTGCAATGCATAATACATAGCAGTATTGATAGGCAAAGAGCAACAGAGACACAATCAGTAACAGAAGCCTTGCCTCAAAACATTGACGCGTGCAGTTGGAGAGATCAATCTAGTTTGTGACAAAGCTCCTCAAACAAGCAATTATCTAATGAGAAATTGAAATGTGACGGAAAATTAACTGCGTAAAGGGTTTGAAAATGTTAACAAACGCTGAAGGGAAAACTTCCTCATCAATTCAATTCTAGGACATCAGCATCTATAAGTTACACCACAATCACATCGTAGTTGTAGATTGTCCTCACTTCTCTCCCAATGCGTTATTGAAAAGATGGATGGTTATGATTGCCATAATGGAAAACACAAATTGACAAATTCAGCTTGAAGGGAAATCTGAATTCAGTTTGCTTTGTCTTCTGTGACCCACTTGGTTCAGCTAACTGACGTGATTTATATTTTGATTGAAATTCTTCCTGCATTTATAATGCTTTAGTGGACCACCACAATGCACTACTGAATCCCAGTGTGGAGAGTTGCTCCCTCCACCTCATTATTTCTTGTAGAATCAATAGCTTGAACAAAGTCAACACTTTAAATATGAATGTTATCCCTTTAGTAAACTTTGTGTGTGTGTGTGGCGGTAGATGTAAGGGGCATCTGGTGAGACTGGCTTAAGCTGGGTACACCTTATCACGGTGGGGAGAGAAAATCACGTTTCACACAAATTAGAAAGGCTATTTTCTCTGCCTGAAGGTCAGCCAGATCACAGCAGTGGTTCTTAACAAATGGACATGGTGACATTAATGTTCTTCGATTCTTTAGTTGGCAAGACATTGGTTTGTTTGTTGCTTTTGCATACATACAGTACACTGGTCAATGTATGGATAATAGCTAACTATTCTTGTCATTTCTTTCTGTTCTTGTGCTGTACTTTTGTGCTGGTTTTACCGTTGAGTGTGTTTTCAGGTAGATGTGCACCAACTACTAATTTTATGCATGGTTTATGCCATTTTATGATCTAGGTTTTGACAGAGACCTACAGTAAACATTCATGTGTGCGATCCCCTCAGTACACAGACTAGTCATTTTATGGATGGACTCACAGCAGCAGAAGGCAATTTTAGTAATCCCCCCTCATGCATTGACTGCCAGGAGCTATGCAATATTTGTATCTGTGTACAAAAAAACCACCGGGTCCTGGTGTTCACATTGATCTATGGCCAGCAAATAAAGGATACTTTTCACAAATATAACAAGTCCTTCCAAATTTAATTAACTCGTTTAAAAACGTTATAGTCAAAACCATTTTATTTTCTGGTGCTTGTCAGTACTGAATGGACATGTCTTTCAAATCCTACTTTATTATGTTTCCTGACACGTAAATTAAAATTAAATAAGAAAGTACAGCAATGAATATACATCTGCATTGTTCAGTAGCCAGAGATAGGCCAAGTAAGTCGCTATAGTACATCAGCAGTATAATACATGACCCCACTAGGGGCCTGAGGTTGGATGAGCTCCACCATGATCTGCATCTGAGCAAACAATGTTTTGTACAGTTCTTGAAAGTACATTAAATTCAGGTAGAATAATCTGTCAATTATTGTATCTGTGTGGTGTGATGGAATGACAGACATCCCATAACGTCTCAGTCTTTGCTGTGCGGCTATGAGAAACGGATGTCGAAGAGTAATCAAACATCTCATGTGGATGCTACACCTACAAGCAAGCCTACACTGCCTTGCCTTGTTCCCTCTAGGGGGCCCAAAGAAGTCAGTGATTGCTCTTGCGGCTGTGATCATGGTAGGAGGACGATAGGAAGTCTGTGTTAGGGAGATCTGTCCCAGAGCAGAGTTTCTCCATCAGGCTGGACAGGGCCTCCAGCCCCCTGGACACTGAGAGGATGGGCGGAGAGATTTCCCCCACTTCTACCACCGACTGCAGGGAGCGCGAGGCCACTGAGGGTCAGAGAAGCAGTGGAGATGAGTTCAACTGTGTGTGTGTGTGTGTATGTGTGTGTGTGTGTGCGTGTGTGCGTGTGTGCGTGTGTGCGTGTGTTTGTATGTTCGCTTACAGACCTTTAGCTTCTGTGTACTCTCCCTGCTTGAGCTGGCTGTTAGGGTCTGGCCGAAGACTGGGGGAAAGGAGGAGAGAGAAGGAGAGGAGCAGTACCTGAAGATAAATACAAATAGAAGGAGAAACAGGCCAAGAGTAGAAGACAGAGGCAAAGCCAGATGGAAAATGACAGACAGTGGGAGAGAAAGAAGAAAAGGAAGGAGAGTTATCAGGCATAACCTACATTCAAGTCATTCATTCAAAAATACAGCAGATGTGCTATTCAAACATTTCAATAGATTGTGGAACATATTTAGAGGAAAAAATGTCAGCTTGTTTTTTATCATGTGCTCGGACACTATGGCACTAGTGTATTGTTTGATCATGTGTTCTTAAATAAATAAATACTGTAAATAGAACAGATGAACGTGTGAAGACCGAAAGTTGTTTCTATTTCTACTTATTCCAGCAGATTGAAGATATGATGCTGTCTGCACATATTCTCAGTGGTGCAAATTAATGTTGTGTTTATGTCTCACCAGGATGCAGGTCCCTGTCTGCCTTGTTTTGCTGGAGCTATTAGGAAGGAGAGCCTGCAACCTGCTTAGCTGCTCCAACAGAGAACTGCAATATAAAATAGACAGATGAAACAGACTGCAAATTTCTACATGAAGGCCCGTGGGTAACTTAAGAATACGGGCATAATTTGTTCACAGTCTGTGATCACTGGTAAATAATGCATCAAAAAGAAGAATAGCAGGAGGCAGGGAAGCGTAGACTTGCATTGTCTCATTGTCACTTTGTTTCAGTTCACTGTAGCACTCTGCCAGTGTCGGGAAGAAAGAGATTTAATATTGGGTGGGCTTTGTGTTCTGTCAGTTTTGTAGTGAACATCAGTCAACATCATAGGTCAAGTACAAATTATTTACAATGATGGCATGGCAAAAGGCACAACAGTCTCCTGAGAGGTAGTGGAGACAAAATGAATAAATGAGTAAACTGACAGACAGATAGACCTAACACACAACAAGGCACCAAGCAGCAGAGCAACAAAGGAGCCGCATGAAAACAAATCCAGACACATAAAAGGCCACAATAGAGAACATGCAAGGTGATACTGAGCTGATACGGCAATGCTGTTTTTACAACAGCACTTAGTTTATGAGGACTCACTTGTTGGTCTGCTCCAGCTGATGGACTTTTCTCTGTAGCTTGAGGTTGTGTGCACTACAGGCAGACATCCTGTACAGACAGAGACAAACAGAGAAAAAGAGAGAGAGGGGAAAAGGGGGGCGTCAAATAATGTTACATTGTGTATTGTCTCCTCCTTTTTTCTTGTTGCCAATATCCGTGTGCCGACTGTTATCTTGCACCCCGTTCTATCATTCACTAACCCCATCTCCAAGCCTCCTTTGTTATTCTTGGGTCTTTCTTGTCTTTAGTCACCATGAGTCACATCTTATTATGGTCCTCTGACGGAGCAGAATGATGAGATAATGATACCCAGTTGGTGCACCCTGCTTGTAGCTGGCTTAATTACCAACAAACTCTGACTCTACTCAATGGAAATGGCAGCAACGTCTTTATAATACAACTTTTGTTATCCGGCGGCAATGCAGCTCAAACTTGAATGAGCACACTACCAGATGGTTCATGCCCCAATCTGGAATTTTTGAGATTATAAAAATTCTGGGTATATGCACACAAATCTCCTGCAACTTTCAGACCCCACAGTAACCTGTGTTTAGTTGTGACATACTCGCACTACTTGTGTCAATAGCTCACTGGCTCAGTTTGAAAAAGAAAAAACATCTCGAGTCTATTAAGTGCTGGGAGCTTCTCCTTTGCTGCTCGAGGAGAAACTCAGAGCAATGCAGGTGGACAACACCGTGGTTTCCTCACAGGCCACAGTCCTGTAACTAGGGGGTGTTGTAGTGTCACCTTTCCTGTTCACCCTCCATACCTCTGGTTTCAGATTCAACTCTGGGTCATGGCGCCTCCAGAGGTTCTTGCGTGACTCCTCTGTGCGGTGCAACAGCGAGGACAAAAGGAGTATAAGAGTCTGGTGGAGAGCTTCATCAGGTGGTGCATCTGATTTGCAGCTCAACGTCAAAAGGAACGAAAGAGCATCATCAACAACAAACTAGACTGGTCTGACTACTCAGAGACACTGCATAAGAGAGGGCAGACTAAACTTTTCTTGAGGAAACTTTCAATCAATGCAGCTGACTACATATTTGATCGATCTGTTGTGGTCAGCACATTGCTGTTTGTGGTGGTGTGCTAAGGGATGCAGGCAGGATTAACAAATTGCTTACACAGGCTGGACAGCCTGGAGCTGGAGGCAGTAGCAGAGAGGAGTGTGAGGACCAAACTGAACTCCAGACAACACCTCCCACCCCCTCTCCTGTGAGCTCAGGCAGCTACAGAGCACCTTCAGCCTCTGCCTGCTCTTTTATCATCAGACTGTAGAACATTTCCTGACCAAATGGCCCCAGCCTCAGCAAACAAGGAGGGTGCTGAGGCTGGGAGTCTTTATGCACTATACAAACTATATGAACAGTACTGGAATACCTTCACATTCCTATGCTCTGCACTAACCCATATGACATTGCTTGCACAGTTGATATGTTTCAGTATGAATGTATGTATATAGCTTTTTTGTATATGTAATATCTCCATCCATAGTATGTTCTGTTTGTAGGGATAATGAGAACTCTGTACGTGTGGTATGTGCCAATAATAATAATAATAATAATGCACATACCCAAATCTGCATGTCCTGTGTTATACTATATTGTAGAGTGAATATATTTGCAAGGTGTATATTTTTTACAAAGCACGTCTACATGCTTGGACACTTTGTGTACGTATGTGTGGCTCTCTGTAGACCCGTTAATGTGGATATGAACACATTTTTGCACATCAGGCATATGCACTGTAATTTTCATATGTTGTTTTTTAGTCCTTTATTCTTATCATTTATTGTTGTGTTGCATATATATATATATTCATATTTTAAAGATTTTTAAAATGCTGCAGATACTTTGAAACATCGTACCACCTTGAGAATGACTGACAGGTCGGTAGACCATGAAAATGTTAATGCAGTCGCATTGCATTTTGTCAATGTCAAATTACTTTTTCATTAACATTTTCAAATTGTCATAGATTGCCTGAGGTAGAAGCATGAAAATGCAAATCCAATGGGATTACTGAATTTTAAATGATGAATTAAATGTTACACGGATATATGAAAGGATGGATGCAACAGTGGAAAAAGAAAATGCTATTGTGAGATTGCATTTTCATTTTAATTAAATTAACTATATGCTGCCATAGGTGGCGCTGTTTTCTTTGTCTGTCCAGTCATGGCGGCTATCGCTGCTCATGCTAACTACCCAGTTCTTCTTCTATTTATTGCAAACAAATTGCTGTTGCTGCTGCTGGAAGCGTAAAAATGCACCAGAGGATAATTTCCAGATGTTTAGAACTACAAATATAAAAACTGTCATGAACTGGGTATAAGTTGAATCAGTATTATTATATAGCAATAATGACAGAGAGTAGCAAAATTGACAAATGACGCAGAATATTACTTTAAGCAAAGTGCCAACAGCCACATAATTGTCTCATAATTTGTCTCATCTCATCCATGCAGCAGGTTGTTAAAGCCAAAATCAGGGCAAGTCACGTTTATGAAGTGTTTTACAAAACAGGCTCATCACAAAATGCTTTGCAGAGCAAAAAATACAGATAAAAAAACAAGTTAGAACAGGCACATCACAAATTTTAAGGTACAAGGTCAAAGTCTGTTAAAGCTGAGTGTGTTGTGTTGTGTTGTGTTGTGTTGTGTTGTGTTGTGTTGTAGTATGCCCAGTTCAGCTGGCTCCTACCTTTCCTCCAGGTTGTCAACATATTCCCTCTTCTTCTTACGACTTTCCTGAGCTGAGTGTTTGTTGCGGATTTTCCGCCGGATCTTCTTCAAAATCCTCTCTTCAAACTTGTCATTGAGATGAATCACATACATGGGAGCATAGGGAAGAGAAAGAATGAAGAAAAAAAGGTTCAGTAAGAATCTGGGGGAAAGTAACTGGCAGTGGCTGGGGATATGGGTTTTGAGTGTGTTTATGTGCGCATGTGTATGTGTGTCTGTGTGTGAGGAAGTAATGGATGTATATAGTGCATGTGTGCATAGAACGGGGTCTGACCTACATACAGTAGGTGTGTGTTAAGGTACCTTGGACAGCGGTAGTTTGCTGGGCAAGTTTACACCCTCTTTAGCCAGAAGCTTCCTCTCATCCTCATTAAGTACAAGCTCCTGCAAGGAATGCTGGGGGATTCGCTGTGCCTGTGAAACAGATGGACAGAATATTCCAGTTCTCTCTCTCTCTCGCTCTCTCCCCCCCCCCTCTCCCTCTCTCTCCTTCCCTCCCTCCCCCTCCTTACTTTCCATCCAAGGTTAGATAACAACAGATCCTTCACTGTGAGGGCATGAGTGGAGGACAGCTGGGAACTGTGAGTAGTAGTGAGATAGTAGGCAATCCCAAACGTCTCTTGGAAATCACTAGGCTCCCAACCTGTGGAGAGTTTTTTTCAGTAAAGCAAACAGCAGGGGATGAATCACCAAATTACTGGCACATATCATTCAAAAAAATTGCATAGGTTCCTATTTATATGTTATAAATAAAACAATTTTGGCTGTACCCTGCAGCGCTTTTATGCTTTATAAAATGCACATCAAAGATAGCTCTTTGTTTGATATTTTGAGTTGTTTTAGACCTGGTTTACGTCATACTTCAAGTGATTTGAGTGTCCAGAGGTCAATAATTGGCATTGTCAAACGGCACCATTATTTTTTTTTAAAATGGACAATTTTCTCAGATGATGATTGATAATGACAACCTTTTAAATTTTTTTTTACAATGGCTCAGACATAGAAAACCCAAGCACTTGAATGAGCGATCAGTCCCTGTCAGTATCCATCATTATTCTGCATCAGAAAGCAGAAATGTATTTACACTAAGTTTCTTTTCTTCCTGTGCCCTGGTTTACCTCGTCTCTCTAGTTGAGGCCTTATCCTACTGTGCTTCTTATCATGGCATCAACAGTATAAAAAGGCAGATTGCTAATTTGAATCCCCCACTTCAAAACATGCTCTGCAGCTACCAGGTTCAGACAATTTGTTGCATCGTAAGATACAGCCAGTATAAAATGTCAGTGTCTCACATCATCATTTTCCTTCATGAGTCCAGTGGAGCCGTGTCTCTTACCTAGATCAATAGAGACATCAGATTTCATTTCATTTGGCTCAAGCTTGTTAGGTGGATGGTTAGTCAGGGGAGGAGGCTGAATGAGAGACTGTGTGTTGAAGGCTGGGAAAGGTGTGCTGGAGGGCGGGTGAGGGCTGTCAAGGGACTCTGATGGGGGGTCTTCGTTGATGCCGCTGTCACTGGTGGATGGAGACCACAGGGGGGATGCTGGGGCAGATGAAGAGTCACTTCCACCCAGCAGGGTGTCTAGAAAATCATCAGTATCACCTCCCTCTGGGTTCAGGGTCTGAGACAGAGGGCATGCATACACCATAAACACTCACAGTGCACCACCACAGTATTGCTGGATGGATTGAGTTCATCAGATAACCATATCCCCCACACCTACTTTCTCTCTCTCAACACTTTTCTCTTGGTGGAGTTTAACACCTCGACTCCTCGCCCCCCACTGTCAGCAACACAGGAGGAGATAATGAAACAGTAATTCAAAGCCTGAGGTCCTACATCCTGATATTGTGCACAAAGACACAATCCTCCTCTGTGAGACAGATCTGATGTTTTTAGTATAGCGTGAACAGAAAAAATGCATGGAATCTTTACTAACCTATCATAATCATCCAGTGTTCAAAACATTGCAAGAGAAAAGGCCAGGCAGAGCCACAACAGAACTTGGCTGCAGTGTCAATGCAAAATCAAGAGTCTTCACAGCAAATCTCCCTCAGGCTTAGGGCATGATTTTGATGGCTTCCATGACAGACTGATGTCTTTTGTTGTTGTTGATTTGCTCATGTGGGTCATTTCAGGATGGAGCTCCTTTCAAACTGTTTCAGATAGGGGTCACTTTCAAAACTGAATGTGAACTGTCAGACCAAAAAAACAGATTTGAGCAAAAAAAAAAAAAAATCAGTCTTGCCTTGGCCTTGAATTTCCTTATGGACTCTGTTCGCTAGCGGACTGCAGAATAACCACTTTACTCACGCTGTGAAATGTGGTAATCCAAGGTTGGTTGCTGTGGAAACTAGCGGTTTCATCTGTGTTCCTGAGCAGGTCTATGAGTTCCATCCCACCATGTACCTGTAAAGAAGAGTTTCTCTGATTATTGGAAAGCCAGGGTTAAACATAAGATGAGTCCCAGCATAAGTTGATTTTCCGGCCCGTGTGTGTTTCTGGGTAGAACATGAAACCGACACGGCCAGTTTTAGGGAATATAACATACTCAATTAAGGTGTTGCAAGAAGCAAATTCATGTTGTCTTTGTTTGACAAAGATAGAAGCCATGTGAAACCAATAAAGGACCACTATTCCCTATTTTAAATATACTGGTGTTATTTTACCATGACTACACAAAGCATGATTTATTCACTTACTTCAAGAGTGCCGTCAAACCAATGACTTCACACACTGTTTGCAAATGTAGCTTACCTTGTCTGAAGTCAGTGTCATGATTCCAACATGAGAGCAGTGCTGATGAAATTTGATGAAAGTATCCAGCAGGTTTAAAAATACACAACAGATCAATGTCTTGGTGTGTAACTCTGTGCGTCTGTGAGCTAGTATGTGTAGGAGGTATAACTAAGTCTGTTTCAAGGGACAAAGTTGAAATGCCATATGACAGAGTTGCTTTCTCAACCCTGTTGATCACCGTCCAATCAAATCGTTAGCAGATGAGGGAACCAATCAGGAGAAAAGGAACAGTTATTGATTGGTACATTAGTTAAGTTGGGAACAGGTAGCCTTTGACTGAACTCTGACATAATTAAGATAACTGCAGATTTGTTTTCTGCATGCGTTCACATTCTTTTTGTTGTGCGGGGTTGAGAAACAAATTGTCAGATATCATTTTTTATTACTTTCATATTCATAATGAAGTCTGGAGGGATTACTTTTACGCTCATATTTTCACTCATCCTTTCACATAGAAAGGCCCGCTTTCATTTGAAAGGCTTTTTTGCCTGATTCATCTTTGGTATGGTAATAATGACTCAGAGGGTAATACAATGTTCAAACACAATTCACTTCTAACTCAGCACTCCTTGTTCCAGTGGAGGATCACCTTTGAAAGTTAACAATTTCTATGCACACATTTGGAATTGTACAGATGTCTCATTCTGACTTGTATTATTAAAGTAAAATAATGATTACTGGGGTTTCTATAGCAGAGGAGCCTCAGCATATCTTATCTTTATTGCCATACCTAAGATCGTCGGATTAGTGCTATGCCCAAGCATGCACACCATAAAAAACAGGATTATGTAATATGTTTTCAGAACAGTGGCACAAGAGGAACATTACATTACATTACAGTCATTCAGCAGACGCTTTTATTCAAAGTGATTTACAAAGGTGATAGTTGAACATGGACATTTATTGCAAAGTGATGTATGTGCAGTATACTAGGGCCCACCGTATTATTACAGTGAGGATATAGAAGAAGAGATTCATCCAGTGGCAGAGGCAGAGCTAAATATTACATACCTCCACTTCAATTCAAGCGAGATCAACAGGCAGTCAATTTCCAAAATGAATCTATAATATCATCAATACAGTACAGGCAACCAAGCTTACCCCTTCCACTGTGACTACCACCATCACTACCACCTCTATGTGTCAGCATAATTACATACGTGGGGAACGAGGCTGAGCCAGACGTAGGTCTGGTAGCCGACATAATGTGAAAACAATTTGGTCGATTGCCCAGTTCTTTTTATCTTTTCTCATTATGTGTAAAGTGTGTGACACGATGGGAATGAACTGAACCATTACGGAGTCCCTCTCCCTCTAAAGGGGTGAACACTGAAGGAGATTGAGCCATTTATTTGTACAGTCCTTATATGGGCTATGATTTTCGGAAACAAAACAATAAAGTCAACAACTGTTGATGTTTCAAAAGACATTCATACCCATGCCTATACTAGCTGATGTAAGTTATGGATTTCGCTCTTTAGCTTTAGCATTCTGTGACACAGGGAAGGAAAAGGTGTTTTAGTCACTCTATCTGGACCAGGTCTGATGGATTCATTACTAGTTTATAATCTAAAAATGACCAGATTAGGGTTCACACAGGTTTACTATGTAAGTCTACTTACTAGGACTCCCTTCCTAATATCAGTCTGATCAGTTATTCAGTCTTCTTGTCCATCACGTGTATTTGATGATGCATTAAAATCCACGTCTTTGGCAGAGAACACAGTATTATCGGTATTGTAATAGGCCTAATTGCATGATAGTTGAGCTCTACTATCTTTATTGTTGTTCTATCTAAAGATTAGAGCGTTTCAAAGTACATGCAGATATGATCTCACCAGGCCACTCATCTCTGGATACCAAGAATAGATTGCAGCTTAACACAGTTAATTGCCATTTTATGATGATTCCATATAATCGTGGTTTTGCATCAACCCCATTTACACCCCAAATGTTGAAATAGGATTTATCTGAAATTAATTCATAGGTGAGGTTTGGATTAAGGAAAGGGAAGGTGAGCCCACGTTCATCCTGGAATTAAATGATTTACCACACCAAATTTCCAGAATTTCCCCCTGGGGATCAATAAAGTATCTATCTATCTATCTATCTATCTATCTATCTATCTATCTATCTATCTATCTATCTATCTATCTATCTATCTATCTATCTATCTATCTATCTATCTATCTATCTATCTATGACATGAAATGTACCAAGAGTTCACAGTTAGGATCCTATTCCCCAATGGGGATTTTACTTCATATGAACAGGAATGCAACTCAGCACACCAAATGGTTTCACAATTCATGTAGTCTTATTTCCTTAACAAGGATGTGTGAAATGGAAAATTAACAAGTCAAAAATAATAACTTTAACTGTCCGTTGACGGCAACCATTACTTTCTCTGAAATGAAATGAGAAGGAATGAGTAAGGAGTAAGGAAACAAGGTTATGGCTACTGAGCTGAACCCAGATAGACCCTCTCAGAGCCACCCAACAGCTATGTAAAAGAGAGTGTGCTCTAAGCATACAGCTTTATCATTCCACCAGCTGTAAAATGCACATTATCTAGCTCTTATCTGAACTTCAATGATAACTCTGTTTACTTACATAGGACACTGAATGACTGTGCACTGCAGTGAAATGGAAGTTCCAGTGAAATCCCAGTGTCTCACAAACGATAGAAACGAAAGCAGTGCTGTGCTGTGTGAACTAAACAGTTTTACACAGCACAGGTCTGAGGACACCTGTAGGGAGGAAGGATTACACACAAGGACCAATGCACACAACTTGGCAGCAGTAAAATCACATTCTCACAGCAGCAGAGCAACTCAGAGCCACAGAGCAGTTGTGGGATTATTCTGATGCCTTGCTCAAGGACACATCAGCACAGCACTTATGGGGAGAAATCGACAGTACCAGATTTCAATTTCAGTCCCAATTTTTCTTTAGGGCATGGAGTTGAATAAATTACCTCTTGGTCAAAAAGTGTCTTTATCCTCATGGGTCAAACTGGCATAATTGATTTCTTGACAATGAGACTGGCTTTGAATTTAAAGATATATCTAGAATTGGTGTCTTTTTGACCTGTAGTACCTTTCTTACTCAAGTCCTTTCTTACTCAAGTCAAACTTCAGGTCAGTTACCAAATGTTCACAAAGGTTACAGATGTGAATAAACCTCTAGCAGCATTGAAATACATGTGAAACTCACCAGCCATTTTTAAAAACCTGTTCTCTTTGAGGGGTCTAGTTAAAAATTCTGCATTTGATATAAAAGGCAACAGTTGTCTCTGGAAGCGTATAGTTAACTTAATCCAAATGTTAATACAAATTGGAAAATGAAAATGCAATCCCACAATAGCATTTTCCACATTTCCACTTTCATTTTCATTAAGTTAGGGAAACGGCTTAAGAGTAAGGAAATCCAATTGCAAAAGGGGGCGCAAAAGTTAATTTTCATTAACATTTGGATTAAGTTAACTATAGGCTTCCACAGTTGTCAGGACGGCCGGTTGGATAATACAGTACGGAGCAGCAGTGGCCCCTAGCGGCACAATGCACGCGCTGCACGCTCACAGTACGCATCAGACGTGTGAAGGCTCGCAGCTATAAAACGGCGTCTGCTGTCAGCGCGTCTGCCTCAGACTTGGACGGCAGTGTACAGCAATAAACTTATTACACATGAAGATATACGACCATACACAAAATGGTGAGTTGATACAGGAATACATGTGCTGATGATGTGCATATTTTATACGAGGAGAATTTAACTTGTAACAGGCTGTAACGGTACCAAATAACCTTCCAGTAACTGTTTCGCCAGTGAGTGCAACAGATGTGATTTCTTATGTGATTCGTTCAAATGTGCGCAGTAGCCAGCTGACAAATCCGGACTGTGGCCTTCAGTGTCCGTTCCATCACACTGCCCGCTTAGCTACAGCGTCCAGCACTGCTGTGACGTTCACAGAAAAGCTGATAATACCATATTGATCATATTGATAATGTACTGTACTGTCAGGAGGAAAGAGCCGGGTCCTGCTAGAACTGATGCCATGATGTTACATCATGCATCCTGATCTGTGATGTTATAACACGAAGTTAAGGAAATGGATGGAATCATGATCATGCATTTAATTTAACATTGTGGTGTCCTGACCATTGCAGTTGATAAGTGCACTTGGTTTTAAGACATTATAGTGTAAATTCCTCATACTAAAGCCTACATAAGATTACACTGAGGTATCCTATATTATATCACTATACATATTATGAAATGCAACAGGTTGACCAATTTGATTGCAGCATCTGGTAACTCAGTAATTCCTCATCTCCAGCTTGTTAGAAACCATAGAGATGAAGTGTTCTATAACAAGGCAGTAAGACGGCAACATCCTGCCTGATTGTAAATGTCTAAGCCACGCTAGGTCAAGTTCTTGGATTTTTGCCCCACAGCCGTACTGAGCATTTTGTTTCCATAACTTGGAATAGTAGCAGAGATATGGTAGTAGACATAAACAAAGAGACATATATCAGGGTTTTCCCTGGCTCAGAAAATGGATTTGGTGCTTGTGCGGGCCAGCGAACGCGATGAAACGACCCTCTATGCCAGGGGTACTCAAACTTTTTTATTTAAGGGCCCCTTGCGAAGTTTACGCAAGGTCTGATAAGGTGTTATATATGGCGAGATGTGCATGCACACCGCGAGAGCGTGCACAACATTCCTTCCGGGAAGACTTCAAAATAAAAGCCCACAAACATCCAAATATACTTCTTACAAAATAGGAGTCTTAGAATAGAAATGCCCCAAAACTAAGGCTACAAAAGTAATAAAGTTGCATAGCCCGCTACGAAATACGACTTATGTGCTGTGAAAACCTTTTGACAGTAGGAACACCACAAGAGAAATTTAAAGGAGGATGCATTCTTCGGCAAGGCTTGTGTTGTACCTGCCAAAGAATGCATCCTTTTTCCTAGATTTTAAGCTCGAATTTTCATAGTGGGCTATGTAACTATAATACTTTTGCAGCCTTATTGTTTGGGCATTACTATTCTAAGACTCTTATTTTGTAAGTAGTATAGTTGGTTGTTTGCGGGCTTTTATTTTGAAGGCTCGTCGGAAGAAGTTTTTGCTCCTCAGCTCTGGTGTGGGGTGTAAATCCTGTGCTTTATTGTATACTACACTTGGATCCAAGCTGACGGAAGACTTATATAAACTACACAATAAATAAGGGTTACACTTTGAAGAGAAAGAAGAGATGAGAGAGTTTAATGTTTAATGAGTTCCTCCATATCGGCAGCACCAAACACTGAATCGGTACACAATTTAGCCAGAAATACTTTATGACAAACAGCACACATGTAATAATAATAAATATCCGATATCCGAGAAAAAATAAATAAATAGCGTGGCTATTCCCTGGAAATATTTCCACAGAACGCAATGGATGCGATGTTGTATGATAGACTTTTATTAGTTTCAGTTTCATATTAGATCGTCATTGATGAATAACAGTGAAGGTTAATGAGTATGGTATTAAACGTTGGCCCAAAGTTGGATGACAACTTCTCAAATTCAACAAATTCTCAATGCAAGAAAAAACATGTATATGATAAACAAAATTCATTCTCTGCTGGTTGTAATGGGATGAATGTCGCTCTGCCAGGTGAACTTTACTGTGGACCAGATTCGTTCCATCATGGACAAGAAGTCCAACATCAGGAACATGTCTGTGATCGCTCACGTTGACCACGGGAAGTCGACTTTGACCGACTCGCTGGTGTCCAAGGCAGGGATCATTGCTTCATCCCGAGCAGGAGAAACCCGCTTCACAGACACACGCAAAGATGAACAGGAGCGCTGCATCACCATTAAATCAACGTATGTGATCGAATGAAGTGTGGTTGCACGTGCGAGCCTGTCTATACACAATTGTATTCCAGTGTTTTCCCTTTCTGTGCAGTCTAACTTATAGTTTAGATGCTTTTACTCACATCTCTCATGAAGGAAACTTCAACAGTCAGTGATTATACACATTCGCATGCATGACTTTCCAGTTGACTGGTCGATCCTGAAGTCTGAGGTTCGGTTAAATGAAATTCTCCTCAAAGCGTAGGGAAGTTAAATGTTCATTTTGTCCCCTCTCTGTCTTTTAGGGCCATCTCCATGTACTATGAGCTTGGAGAGAGTGACTTGACGTTCATCAAGCAGAGTAAGGATGGCAACAGCTTCCTCATCAACCTCATTGATTCTCCAGGCCACGTTGACTTCTCCTCTGAGGTCACCGCTGCCCTCAGGGTCACTGATGGAGCCCTGGTGGTGGTGGACTGTGTCTCAGGTAATCTGACCTGAAATCTGTCAAGGACTGGAGCCAATATTCTGCACCCCATGGCAATCTGAAAGGAAAAAGAGGGAGAGTGAAGGGTTAGTGGACAGAACAAGATGTCAAAAGACAGATATGGGCAAAGATAGAATAAAGAAGTACAGTATAATAACATAGTTTATTACATGGTGTTGTTGAATACTCAGTTCTGATTGGCCAATGAAAACATACGAGGTCTGGTATTTGTGTTTCACATCTAATATCACTCACAGAGTCATGAAGTCTGCTTGATTTTCAAATGATTAATATCTTTGGTAAGTAGCCATGTACTAATGTAGAGCGAGCTGGTCATTATTGCAAAAATAATGACCGGAACAGACACACACACACACACACACACACACACACACTCCCCCCAAATCTCACCCGCTCCTCTCCCATGGCAGGTGTGTGTGTGCAGACGGAGACGGTGCTGCGTCAGGCCATCTCTGAGCGCATCAAGCCGGTTCTGATGATGAACAAGATGGACCGGGCCTTGCTCGAGCTGCAGCTGGAGCCAGATGAGCTCTTTCAGACCTTCCAGCGTATCGTGGAGAACATCAATGTCATCATCTCCACCTATGGAGAGGACGAGTCAGGACCCATGGGTAACATCATGGTGAGGCACATGCCCAAACACGGAAATATTACTATTCACTCTGAGTTTTATTTGCAGATAGCTGCGATTGCTATGAATACAAGCCTTTTTCTGTCTTTAGATTGATCCTGTTATTGGTACAGTTGGGTTTGGTTCTGGCCTTCACGGCTGGGCTTTCACCTTGAAGCAGTTTGCTGAGATGTACGTGGCCAAGTTCACTGCTCAAGGCTCAGCTCAGCTGGGACCAACAGAGCGGTGTAAAAAGGTGGAGGATATGATGAAGAAACTGTGGGGAGATAGGTAAGCATACATGCACGTCCACACAGAAGCTGATCGGATTAGATTACAATTTGCACACAGTGAGGAACTTACATAATATAATAGTGTGCTGATGAGCTTGAGAGGTTGGGAGCTTGTTATACTGTAGCTCCTCACCAAGACATTAAAAGACATGATACACCATTATTACAGGATTTCAACACGCACAGTAGTAAGTTATTGCTACACATCAATTTTCTATTTGAATGCAATGCAATACTTTAAATACGTCTCTCAGATATTTTGACCCAAGGGCCGGCAAGTTTAGTAAGACTGCCACTGGTCCTGATGGCAAGAAGCTTCCTCGTACCTTCTCCCAGCTCGTTCTGGATCCCATCTTTAAGGTGAATGGAAATATAAGGCTATAGACTCTACAGCCACTCTAGGGAGACATCAATTCATTTGTTGACTAACTCAGGGATTACCTATTGACTGAAGTGAATATTACTATCTATTGGCCATTAAAAATGTATTTATCCACCCACCCCTCTCTCTCTCTCGCTCTCCTTATAGGTGTTTGACGCCATCATGAACTTCAGGAAGGAGGAGACTGCCAAACTGATTGAGAAGCTGGATGTCAAACTGGACTCCGAGGACAAGGAGAAGGAGGGGAAGCCCCTGCTGAAGGCAGTGATGCGCCGCTGGCTGCCTGCCGGAGAGGCCCTGCTCCAGATGATCACCATCCACCTGCCCTCCCCTGTCACCGCCCAGAGGTACCGCTGTGAGCTGCTCTACGAAGGGCCCGGAGATGATGAGGTTGCCATGGGTCAGTAGAACACACACACACACACACGCCACCATACAGCCTCTCGTTCCCAAGCTGCTACTACTGGACATTAGTCAGGAGCTTGAGAGGACAAGACTGCCATGGGTTAGAAGAATACACACACACACACACACACACACACGCACACACAGACTTACACACACAGACACACACATAAAAACACACACACACACACAACACCACATACCTTCGCCTTCTCAAGCTGGCAGAATTGGACATTGTTCATTAAAGAGCATTTTGGAGATTATTATGTGGTTTAGTGAAATAATCCTAGTTATAGGCCTTACTAGATTCAGACCTTACAGTCTCTGCTTTACTTTCAGGTATCAAGAACTGTGATTCCAAGGCTCCTCTAATAATGTATATATCCAAGATGGTCCCTACCACCGACAAGGGCCGTTTCTATGCCTTCGGCCGTGTGTTCTCTGGCTGCGTGTCCACTGGCCAGAAGGTGCGCATCATGGGACCAAACTTCACCCCTGGCAAGAAAGACGACCTATACCTCAAACCCATCCAGAGGTGGGTCTGTTGTAGTGTTGTGGAGTGTGTGGAATACCCATTCACAGAGGCCAGAGGTGTTAAAAGTCTGGGAAGGACAAACGAGAGGGATGTGAGATATCTTGTACATACAGTATGTTTGTTGGAGAGCAGAATGTTCTAAGTTCATGCTTCTCCCCATCCTTCTTTCACTCCATCTAGGACCATTCTGATGATGGGCCGGTATGTGGAGCCTATTGAGGATGTCCCGTGTGGGAACATTGTGGGTCTGGTTGGAGTAGACCAGTACCTGGTTAAAACAGGGACCATTACCACCTATGAACAAGTGAAGTAGTGCATTTCTCTTCCTCTAAACCTTTGTACATGGGTCGTAGACAGACGTATACAGTGCATGATCAGTTATTAACACTGTACTGCACTCATGTTTTGCCACATAGGATATTATTTAACATTTTGTGCCAATTCTGTAGGCTACAACAACTCGCGATGAACAACCCTTTTAACTTGGTAACTCTGGCTCTGTCTGCAGGCTCACAACATGAGGGTGATGAAGTTTAGTGTGAGCCCCGTGGTCAGGGTAGCAGTGGAGGCCAAGAACCCTGCTGACCTGCCCAAGCTGGTGGAGGGCCTGAAGCGCCTGGCCAAGTCTGACCCCATGGTGCAGTGTATCATTGAGGAGTCTGGGGAGCACATTGTTGCTGGAGCAGGGGAGCTGCACCTGGAGATCTGCCTGAAGGACCTGGAGGAGGACCACGCCTGCATTCCACTGAAGGTGAGACAGGAAGAACAGAGGAGGAAAAGATGGAGGGGGTGGCTAAAAATCCAATCTGGGTGAACTGCAGTGAGGCTTGAGGGAGTCAGATGAATCAGCTCTTTGCTCCAACTGCAAATTACAGAGACTTGCACTCGTTCTGTGGAGATAAAATACAGAAAATACATTTTATCCTCACATTGTTGCACCACCATCCATGCTCTGAAGTCTGACCCCCCTCTCCTTCGACCCCTCCCAGAAATCAGACCCCGTCGTGTCCTACAGAGAGACAGTGACTGAAGGATCTCAACAGATGTGTCTGTCCAAGTCCCCCAATAAGCACAATCGCCTCTTCATGAAGGCCCGTCCTTTCCCCGACGGCCTGGCCGAGGACATCGAGAAGGGGGACGTCACCGCTCGGCAGGATCCCAAGACCCGTGCCCGTTACCTGGCCGATAAGTATGAGTGGGAGATGACAGAGGCCAGGAAAATCTGGTGCTTTGGACCAGACGGAACTGGGCCCAACCTGATGATGGACGTGACCAAGGGGGTTCAGTACCTCAGCGAGATCAAGGACAGCGTGGTGGCTGGTTTCCAATGGGCAACCAAAGAGGTGGGTGGCAGTTTAATTTGAGTTCAATCAAATTTATTAAACTGAGCGACTACAGTGTATTGCCAGATGTGACATTGTTATGCTATTGTGATATGTATTTGTGAAATTGTACATTGTACATTATTTACAAGTTTGTACTGTATAATCCTGAAAATAAAGCTGCAATCTTCCCCCTCATCCTGCAGGGTGCGCTGTGTGAGGAAAACATGCGCGGAATCCGCTTCGACATTCATGACGTGACATTGCACGCAGATGCCATACACCGTGGTGGAGGGCAGATTATTCCCACAACTCGTAGGGTCCTGTATGCCTGCCAGCTCACTGCTCAACCACGACTCATGGAACCGGTTTACCTTGTGGAGATCCAGGTGTGTGTGTCTGTGTGTGTCTGTGTGTCACTGTGTTCATGCTGTCTGACAACTGAACTGTCTCTCAGTTTATATATCTCGCTGATGTGCTTCCTGTCCCTGCAGTGCCCAGAGCAGGTGGTTGGTGGGATCTATGGTGTACTAAACAGGAAGCGAGGTCACGTGTTTGAGGAGTCCCAGGTGATGAACACCCCCATGTTTGTGGTGAAAGCTTACCTGCCCGTCAACGAATCCTTTGGTAAGTGTGTGTCTCCGTCTACACTATACAGTGCCTTTTTTCACTGTGTTTCTACCCCTGTAGTTTCAGAAAAAATACAGTACGGATTCATTATACAGGACCATAAAATCAGATTTTCAGTTCCTTGAAAAGCTTTGAGATCAGGTTGAATATGAAATTATTATTACTTTATATTATATTCCACCACTGGGAACACATTTCTAGAGCTGTCTTCATTTATTCTCTCCAGGTTTCACAGCTGACCTGCGCAGTCACACAGGAGGCCAGGCCTTCCCTCAGTGTGTGTTTGATCACTGGCAGATTCTCCAGGGAGACCCCAGCGACCCCGGCAGCAAGCCCTTCCTGGTTATTGCTGAAACCAGGAAGCGCAAAGGTCTGAAAGAGGGCATACCTTCCCTTGACAACTACTTGGACAAGCTGTAAACACATCTCTGGATTAAGTACCAAATCAAGCTCTGCGCCCCACCCCATGAGCACTTTTATAATCTTTGCGTAGGCTTAAGATAAATTGCACAAATTGTACTTGTTCTGTCATACATCAGGGGCAGAAACAATGTTTATGCTTCTTCTGTTATAGTCTAGTGGGAGCAATGATGCTTATTTTCCCATTTCACAGCTACACTAAGTGCCTTAGAGTGAAGCGGTTGTATCAATTCCTTGTTTCTTCCCGCTCATCCCCTTTTCACTTCCCCTGCCAGGATGAGGCTGTTCAGTGCACTGTGATACTGCTGCAATAATGCTTATTTAAATGGATATGTACAACCTGGAAAAGGATGTCTTGTTCCTTTTCAAAAATAAGCAACACATTACTTGATCTCACTCTTTAATTCATAATTATTTCAAATTACATCAATAATGTTAATAAATGGCAGTTTAATATACAACCCTTTAACTTCTGCGTCAAGGAGAAAGGTCTTTTCCACCTGTACATTTCAAAACAAGGCTGCAAAGAAACATATCCAAGGAGGAGTTAGTGTGCATCCATAGTTAGAACAACCAAATGAACATATGCAAGACCAAGAAGTGCAAGGTACCTTGGATACAGGCAACTACCAAGCAAGGACATGATGTCACAGATTGTATGTAATACTCCCAAATATCTTATTTCATTGAGATTAATCAAGACAATCCTTTTGAAAAGGTTATTCTGGAAGGATCACATCTGATATGTGTCCCTTTAAGTCGTCTCCAGCCATAAAAACTGTTTGATTCAAATCAACAAAAGAATTCATTAAGCCTAGGAAGTCCATGACTCTAGTTGGAAGTTACAGCTGATGAGGAAATGAGTGAATTACTGGTCTGCACTGAACACCGAGAAAGATGTTTAGGCAAATCTGGGAGAGTTAGAGTAATCTGTACATTCATAGAACCGGTCTCTCCTTTAATTCAGTGGAGTACAGGAAGGGGATCATACAGCTAAAATAAATTTCAGTGTCAAGCTTTGTCTTTAATCCACAGCATTGACCTCAATACTGTGTTACAGTCTGAGAGGCCTCCCCTCTCTCTCTCTCTGTCTCTCTCTCTCTCTCTCTCGTGGAACCAGGTGCAGTAATGTCTGTTTAAGAGGCCTGCATCAGCCTATAACCCTCAACATCAAACGCCTCTCTCCACCCCACTGTAGGAACAACACAATGGGATAAAGGAGGCCATTGAGAAAAAGAGAGGCAGCGTTTCAAATGACAAGCTACACCCCACTACATGGGGTGTAGCTTGTCAGATGTTTATCTTCCTGTGTGGCCAACAGTAGTGCACTGTATGGAGGGAATAGGATGTTGTCTCAGACATTAGCCCCAGTGTAACTGCTGAAATATGGCCCCATACTGAGGTCAGGTTGTCACATCAGGTGAAAGGTCAATGTGAGGTCAGAGATGACTACGTATAGAAGATGACCTCAGGGATCTGTCCGTCCTCTACAGAAGTGCCGTTGTTGTTGCCTGCAGCGTAGCAGAAGGTGAAACAGGTCTTTGTGCCGGTGGATGACTCGTGTGTTACCTTTCGCATTCCCTTAGTCCCATAATGAGAGTCTGGACCCTGGGAGACAGACAGACAGAAGGTTGGATACTGTAGCGGAAGCACCACTACACTGTGGCAAGATGAAAACTATTGCATTAGATATTCTAACATGTATAGCAGGAGAAAAGAAAAACAAAACCACAACAATCTGCCCCATTTTATCTAGACTGCAATGCACAAGACAGTGTAGTGCATTTTACATCATTTATATCTCATGTTATCATTTCCATCATGTTATGTACCTTAAGTGTAGCACAGGCAGTGTAGTTGACATTGGGTAGTATTTCCACTGGCTCTTTGAACATGACTCTGAATGTGTTGGCTGACCCGTCGCAACTGAAGCCTGTATCGTTCTGGCCCAGCACCGTGTTACTGTCCGTGTGAATTATCTGCAGGAACAAAGGGGAGACACAAACATCCAAGATAAATCACACACACATGTGCACATACAATGCAAGCAGGCGCAAAGTTTCTGACAGTTAGGGGCAAGGGTGTAGTTGATAGTGGGACTACCTGGATGTTGACTTGGTAGTCTGTCGGTCCGTGTATAGACCCGTAGAGGCCGAACCCAACCACAAATATCCTCCTATTTACCGAGAACCTGAGAGGAAAAAGGATGGGAAAGGATGCAGTAAGTCGCTGGTGTTGAGCAGAGTACAGTTGTATGTATGTGATGTTATTTGACTGTGTCCTCCTCACACACCGTATGCGGTCGCTTGTCCCGCTGTAGCCCCAGCGGCTCTCCACCTGCCCAAAGCGTGTGATGCTGCACTCCTTCCCACGGAGGCAGCAGCGAGGCCGGTCGATGAATTCCACGTGTGGCTTTGGGTTGACAGTGAAGTGGAGGAACAGACTCACCACCTCTCTGTCAGTCAGAATACTGGACTGGGCCGGACCTGAGTACACAACAACACAACCCAAAGACACAGATCAGTCTGAAGCACAGAATGTGTGTGTGTTTGTGAAAGAAGATGAGAGGGGAGAGGAAACTGTGTTCTGTAAGTGAGTGTTCACGTAATATGAAAGTGAGAGTTTCACTTGTGTTCCTGTTTACCTGCAGCAAACTCCTCGATGGTCATGAGAGGGAAGCGGATGAGTGTGAGGGCCTTGCCCAGGACTCTGCGTTTGTTCTCTGGGGTAGGCTGCAGCTGCTGCCTGTGGGCTTCTGCTTCTGCCCAGCGCACTGCAGCCCCAAACAGACGCACCTCCCTCACCCCTAGAGTATCCCTCTCCAACACTGCCACCAATGTATCTGAGGGAGGGAGAGAAAAAGCAATGATAAGTTAAGCCCTCTCCTGGCAGTGTTAGTATTCCCAGGGTAGGCTGGTAATCTGCTTTACCCATGCCATTGGTTATTTCAGTCAGTCATCCAAACAAAACAATTTTCTGGATGATCGGGGTAATCGTGGTAATGCAGGGAATGCCACACCACACCACCGACAGTGCTGCAAAACAAGCAAAACTCTCTTCAAGGGACTCTAATCTCTTTGTACCGCCAGATGCAGAGACTCCTGCACCCAACATTTTCTCTTCTTGACACCAAACTGTGCAAACTGTGCTCTTCCTTTTAGGTCTTATTTTACACTCTACTTGTGTGCATATATTCTATTTGTATTTTATCCTGCTGAATTGTATTACTTTTGGTTTTTACTGTACTGAAACAACCTAATTTCCCCACAGGGATTATTTAAATGTCATCTAATCTAATAACATGCAGCTCTACCCTGCCACTAGTTATATGGCCCTTGCAATCCAGATCTTGGGTGCACAAGTCTGTAATTTTGTGAAACACCATACGGCAA
>CABFOQ010015433.1:7224-25506 GCA_900660455.1 Gephyroberyx darwinii | reverse complement strand
CACACTAAACATTCCCCTATCCACAACGATAACTGCTGATTTGAGCCTGTGATGGAGCCTGAATGGCCTGTGGGTCAGCTCTACAGTAACCCTTGTTTGTAGGCACAGAGGGACTGATTGGGGCGAAGTTGGCAGGGCAGAGACAGTCACCCCCGCTGCCACGTGAAGCCAGATTGCCAGGTCTTGGGAGAGCTAGTTCGCAGGGACAGACTGTCCATTTGCGCTAAAGCCCTACTCATCAGAGGGAGCCCCACTGAAAGAAGACAAAGCATCAAGCTCTCTATTGAACGCTCATTTACTGCCAAAGGAGCCGGACAACATGTAATGAGTGGGGATAGTATTTGATTCAATTCCCTCTGACATTCTGGGCTCTTTGCTGAGGTTGTTAAAGATCTGTGCTGCCTGTTTGAGTCAAATGTAGCATGAATGTCAATAACAGTCCAATTTCATGTCACACAACTTTATAAAGAATACCACATTTTACGTTTTCTTTCTGACCTTCCTAATTCAATCAGCGGAAGTAATTTGTGATAAAAATGGGCATATCAAGTTGAGCGGGAACGTTGGGTAGGAAGGGAGTAGCCGATGAAAGATCACAGAACCCATGGGATGACGTGGAGGGGAGGGAAATCATTCCTGATGCCATGGTGCTTTGAATCCTGGCCAAAGTCAATCCTGATGTGATTAAAAACTCCAGGCCTAATGCTGCCATGGTGCATGACGCACTCTAATTGTGCCCCTCTTCGGGGGGGTGGGGGGTTAAAGAGAATGATTGATCTGGATATCAAAAGGGCCTGATGTGGGGGATATGGGGGCCAGCTGTATACAGCCATGTCGTAAAACATATACTAGGCAGAATGCCACCCAACAAGTTACATCTGCTACCAGAAGTGCAGAAAATTATATATCATAAATTTGAGTTATTCCATCCTTTAATATTAAGTCATGTGTATGCTCTTATATATAAAAAAAGAGACATTCCCTATTCCACATGAAATATTTAGGTGATCACAAAAGAAAATATGCTGAAACTAGAGACTAGAGTTGCTCTTCCCTCATCATAAGTAAAGCTTTGTACTGTCTGACTTACAAGAATCCTCAGTTATCTCTATAAATAATTCATGCACAACAATATGATCATGTCACTCCAAAAGTACACATCAACAATTCCCTTTGCAACTTCTCTCAAAACCGCAGCACTCTTAGATGAAAAGCTTCTCCGTGTCCATCATGTATAAAAAGATTTCAAAACTCTAAGGGTACGCAGAGTTTCGTACGTGTTCTCCCATTTTACTTTATGTGAAATGAGAGTTGAGGCGAGTCGATCGAGGTAAAGTGAAGCTGAGGAAGTACAGGAGGAAGAGCAGCGTTAAAACCTCCTCTCTCACCTGCGTAGCGCAGTGGAGCATCCTTGTCCAGTGCAATTAGAGGAGGGTCCAGTAGTACTTTGTCATCGTTTTCCGTGACAATCCCGTGGTACGTCGTCTCAATCCAGGGTTTGTGCTTATTAACTGCAGGAGACAGAGAGAGAGGAAATGTCAGTGCGTAGCCTATACCAACAATTCCTGGCCTGAGGCGAGATGCTTTCATGAGCACTTTTTTTTTCGTTTGTTTGTTTCATCTCACCTGCACAAATTAGTATTTTGCATTTCTTCCTTGTGTGCTTTTAGTAATCGTGCTTCATCAGTGTTTTCTTAAATCATTTGACATCTATGTTCGCTGTGCAGCTAAACTAACAAAGGTCTTTTTAGAAGCAACAAACATCTGAGCATCAACTACAACAGGGATGGGGGTTTTCACTCCAACCACACGCTACATGAGCTGATTTCACTGCAAACACTAGCAAACCCTAGAAAGGAGGCACTAACCAGTGAAATCATCTGATGTGGTGTTTGGTTGGGACAAAAACCTGCAAACTCCATAGCACATGGTTGCCCATCCCTGATCTACAATGTGCTGACAGTATATTGTATTCCTTGTAGAAAATTGATGATAGCCCTTTCTATGGCAGGTAATGTTGCAAGCGACAGACTCAACCACAATCCATATTAGTGAATGAGGTTTGACAGGGGTATCATTGGGATGATGAAGGCTCTGGCGATGACTTTCAAACTGTGTGCATAGAGCAGCAGTTGGGCTCATTGCAGCTTTACGCTCGGGTCGGCCTGGGAAACAACCCAGCTGCAGACAGAATTCTGTTTTAGCTGGCGGCTGCAGAAAAAAAAGCTGCAGCGAGTGACACATTTGGGCTGGATTAGAAAACAGAGTTGATGCAAGGGAGACGGAGCTCTCTTACAGCCAATATGTGCTCACTCCAGAGTCAGAGGAGTGGCCGGCCCCCCTGCGCTACTGATCCACAAAGGTGATGCTGACTGGCTCTGACAGCACACTGTGGGAGACAAGTTGTAGAGCTAACTGGAGCAGGCACATACATTCTGCTTAGAGACAATCTAAAGACAAGATGGCAAAGCAATGACTAAGAATGACACTTTGCCTCCATTTTGTTATGGCAGCATTAGTCTAATGTTCATCAGGGATCCAGACTGCGACTATTTTGTGACTCTTCCTGTAGCGCCAAGGATTTTTTTTTTTTGGGTCACACTGATCCCACCAAGTCTCTGAATTTTTGATTCATTATTTTCCCCCAGAAAAAAATGAAGGCAATGTTCTGTATTTTCTAAAGCTATTAAAGAATTTAGGTGATTCCTGATGAAGGGTAGTCTGTTTTAGAGCAGCAGAGCTGTTACAATTGTAAACAATGCAGGTCCAGGTCACATATTCAAGCTAGTATTTGCTAACAAACCTCTGTATTGGCATAAACAACACAAAGCAGAAATTCACTGAATTAAATGACTTTTACTTTGGCATGGTTTGAACACCAAATGTAATAAATACAAAGTAGAAAACTGTCCTGGTTAAATAAGAATATATCTCAACCATGACGTCAGACTGGAAAAAGATTTGAAAAGCATCAGTGATATGGAGAGCTTTCTTATGGATTTGTAGAGAAATATTTCTTCAAACTAATGCTGCATTCAAGTGCTGTCAGAAATACAAATACGAATAGAGTGCATGATTTTACCCAAGTGGTAAATACAACTGGGATGTGATGTCTGAATTATCTATGATAGTTCCAAAGAAGTTGTTACTGATATTTAGGAGCAGAAAGCATGAAAGTCAACAACTGATGGTGAAGTGATTTATTACTGTTTGGAATTCCTTGTAAATAAAAGTAGTAGTATTTCTGAATCAATTTCTGATTCAGTGCATGCACATATTGACCTGTTGATCTATACAATCCAAACTAATGCACAACTATGCAATACACTGAGCCCAATTTCAGAGGTCAGTGTTGCCCACGGCCTACCTTGCTTCCATATTGATCACATTATTGCAGAAATCTGTTCTACCATTAGCTGGTGTGAATTGGTTTGGTTATTGGTGAATTCATGTTTTTAGACAAACTCTGCTTGGTTGTTTGGGATGGACATGTTAGCTGAAAACAAATGAGAGGTCAGTCCATGAAGTGAGATCGTTTTAAACCCTTCAGCACTGACTAATGACAAAACCAAAAATTGGTATGAAGAGGATGTAACCTACTTCATTACCTTCTGTAGCACATTATCTACGTTTATTAAATTGATACATACAAATGGTACGTTCTAAACAACATTATTTTCAATGGGCAACACATATTTATGAGAAGAACTTTATTTATGTAGCGCTTTCAAAACCAAATTTAGTGCTTAAACAGGCAGTATGTCAGTATACAACACATTAATTACTGTGTGAAGCTCCAGTAGAAAATATTGGTGCCACCAAATAAGCTGCTAGTGCCACTAAAAAGTTGTGGCACAAGTGAAAAGCATTGAGCATTGTTAATAGGTTAGTTGACCACAAGTTTGTATGAAGCCTAATAATTGTCTTGGTCAATGCTGATCCAACAAGATCCTTCAGTCTCATGCAAAAACTGATTCTGGATGATAACAGATCTACATAATACATGTAGACGTTATGGTGGCATACAGATTTTCCCCTGAGAGCCATTCTAGTTAACTATCTTCACTCTTATATGTTTTGCACAGGGGAATTAAACCCACTGCAGTTTTTTTGTTGTTGTAGAATGTCACAACATCTCACTAATGGGGAGAGGGTCAGAAGGTTGAATTTCACTCTGCCAAATCCAATTTCAGTGAAACTAATTATTTGTGTTCTGTGATATTACATAATTTAGAATATTTCTCAGTAATTACACGATCATTGAAAATTGATTACAAGCTATTTGCACAGGACTTGTGTTGTGTGGGTACCAAATGGAATTGAGAATTACCCACCAAACCTTTTCTCCAGAGGAATAACTTCTTACCGAGGTATCCTAAAATGGAACTAGACACATCCCGAGATTTCTTGAGATGCACAAATTAAACATGTTCCCATGTGTCTAACAGCACGGTTAACATTTAACACACTTCCTGTAGCAAAAATAAAATGACACACTAAGTTAAAAATTTTCAGTAAAATCAAATCATGGTGACAAATTAGCAAAGACAAATAAAGGACCGGGCATTGCATGTGTGTCACGTGCAAGCACCAGTAACAGCAATAAATAACAATTTCCTTGTTGAAAATGTAACATGGAGACAGGTTTTTTTCTACCCTGAACTTGAATGCCCATCCACAAAGGGCTGGTATTATGCCAAAACACAGCAGGTACACCCAATTTGTAGTGGAATTTTCACTTAAATTACAGATATGGCAGAATTGCACGCAATTAAAATCACTGACAACTTCAGCAATTCTTCCACATCACTTGACATCCCCAGGTAATACTAGCCCTGCACAAATAAGGCTTATAACCTAATCTCCCAGCAGAGCATCTGATGAGTCTGCCTTATTTGAAATTTTCTTGGCCTAACAGAAACAAGGCTGTGAGGAGCAGTCGCTGCCTAACTTTGATCAAGTCTAATAAATTGCCTTTGCTGCGTGTCTCATGTGACTTGAAGTGAAGTGGTCGTCTTTAGACAGATTGCCAGGCCAGACTACTACAGTAATCTGCTTTAGCTCCTACAGAATCTCGACCTCTCGGAGGAATTGTTAGCCAGGTCACACGTGGGCTTCCCATTTGTCCAAGGCACTATCATGGCCTATTACCAACTCAACTGGGATTGCCACCGACTGGGAAGGCACTGGCTTGCTAGCTGTCGTTTCCTTTCTACAGCAAGCACCATTCTCCAAGCTTCAACAGCTTCAAGCAAAACACCTAGGCCTAATCCTAACCAATTACCTTTGACTGACCAAACAAGGAGGATATAGGGCGAGCAGTGTGTCGCCGTAATCTAACAGCAGTATGTCCAACATTTGCTCATCGTGCAACATCGTGTGTATTTGCACATTCAACAACTTTTGAGTCGTAAAAGGGACCTTGTGCTGGGTTGCTGAGCGATGTCTGAGTGGTGAGTCATACTCAAAATGGAGGCTCTGTGATACTCAACACAGCTCAGCTGAGATAATAAGGAAAATTACAATAAGGATGTGCACTAAAGATGTGACTACTGGTGACTGTGGGAACGAAAAGGAATGAGGCGGACCCCGGAGGCAGACCACACTACTGCTATGGATCATCGTTACGATCAAAGCCTCTTTCGCCCACTGCCACCTCCTGTGACATGTAATCTAAAACACAATTGAACTGAAAGCGTGAAATGCACACATACATCGTGTGAAATTTCCAACAAGGCCCTTATGACAAGATAGCTTCATCATCCCCCTCCCAAGCCGCGGTGAATGGGAGGAACATCTGTTGTGCTGTGACTTGCTTCACAGAGAACATGTGACAGAGTAACAGAGAAATTGAGCACTAATTTGCTCAAAGGCAGAAACTATTATTTTTCCTGGTGCTGCCAATTGGATAATTTAAACCCATTGCGGTTTTCAGAGAGTGTGAATGCTGTGTCATAATATATTATTTATCTGTATTTTAAGGAGGTGGCTGGCCTTCAGAGGGAGGGGCGCTTTAGGGATGAGATGGAAATGAGATTAAAGAAGGGTCTCTGAAGTGGTTGATATGATGTGAAAAGAGGCTGCCGCTGTGGCATAGTTGAGGGTGTTTGGCATGGCAGGCTGCCATTTTCTTACTTCAGCTCTGAGGGAACCAATTCATCTGATGCGGTGTGCACTCACTGCTGGTCGAATTATGACCTGGAGTCCATCAGCCCTCCACTGATATGAAAGCCCTTGCTAGAGGAAACTTCAACCTTGATCGTTTTTATAGATAATGGCCACTGAACGGATCATGATGACTCTAAAATACTGCAGGATATGATGTCCTCAGAGGCATTTAAATAGGTGTGGTGTCTATGCTGTAACAGGCAGAATACATTCACTGAGAAACGACTTCACAGCACAAACTTTAATCGATGACACCAAAGCATGTTTTTTTAGGTAAAAATGGAAATGCCAGGGGGACATTTATTTTGAAAATTTCACTTAATAAATCGACACACTTTTCCACTTTGTCACAATTTATATTACGATTCCAGGATTACCAGAACAGTATTACAGGAACAGCTGATGAAAGTCAGGTGCCATGTATCACCAGAGTTTAGGAAGTGGTACGCTTAAATGAGTATGGATTATGAAGAGAATACAACTGAAAATCTATTATATTTAAACATGATCTGATGTTAATTCAGACCATACAAAGATACAAATGTGTGCCAACGTTGTGCATACGGCATACTTACCTCAAAGTCCATGGTATGCAGGGTACAATCATTTTGTGATCAGAGACACATTCAATCTCTCTCGGTTACAACTGGAAATCAATTGAAAATCACAACTGAAAAGCAAATTGCCTTCCTGTGTTTACCATGAAAAGCTTTGTATTCCCCTCAAATCATGAAAAGAGAAGACAAAAGAAAAATCTGTGTGATTTGTAAGGCACTACAAGGGGCCTTACAAGTCACACATTGCAGACAGGGCTCATTAAGCCCTTTAATGTGTCTAACTGTGCAGCAGCGCAGACAGAAAAGTGGGGAAAAATGGAAAATGAAGACTCACCATCCCATTTCTGGCACAAAGACTTCTATAAAAATATTACAATGAGAATATTTTCTTTTTTATTAAATATCAGATATTAGTCAATGTCATCTCCTAATATCGGCTTTCAAAACCCCATATTGGTCAAATCCTAATAAATATACACTGAACATATTTATAGACTGGGGCACATAGTATAGACATCTTAGATTTACTGTGGCTAATAACCACAATTGACACTACTAAACCCAGAGCATTTAGTAAACAAATGAAGCCTCATCCTGGCAGAAACAGAAGCCTTTGAGAAATTAATGATGTGTCAGAAGCAGGGGACAAATAAACAGAGTGTACTCGGCACAGATGGTGAGCTACTGGACCTGCTAACGGCCAGACAACACTGTACCTGGTATGCAACCCTTAGACGGGACGTAAAGCCACTGACATTTAATCCTATAATGGGACGCGCCCATTTCATTCACTCACAAGGGCGAAGAACTAAAAAGACTTAAAACAGAAGGAATGAAGGCGATAAGAAAAAGGCCCCTGGGAAAAGCTTCTGCCTACAAGCCTGCACCATTTTTATTAAGCGTGTCTTATTATAAAGGTCATGATACCACAATGCCAATCATCACCAGACCTGCCAACACTTCAGAGTCCCTCTCTTGCTCGTCTATTTAGATGAAAAATAGAGGGAGAACTGCGATGTCTACATTTTGGAGTTAGAGCAGGGTTTACTGGATTTGAAACACAGCTGACTTCTGGCACGGGCAGACAAGGATAATCTACATGGTGAGGCTGTGTGCCAAGCTGTGCCGTGCCCAGCCATCTACTGATCAGCTCTCAGTCTCTTCCACCAGCAGTGTAAACACAGATGAAGTGAGTAGTGGCCAGGACTGCTCCATTCGTTGTGTAGAATTGAGATTTGAGTATTGGCATAAATGCAATACTGAAACATTTAAACTAGTTTACTGTAGTTACAGGTTGTTGTTTAGCTCCAAAAATCGAGACTCAATACCCAGCAAAATAATGGGGATTATCATTTTAGCCATAATTGTGCAGAACCTTACAGCGACACAAGATCATCTGTACCTAGCTCCGTTTCACCTAGCTTGAAATTGGAGGAGAGGACAATCCACCCATCTGCTATCACGCCCTCGATGATATGAAACCATTTATTGTTCAGCATGGTGTGTGCGGTAGTTTCTGTGCTGGCCTTACAACCGAATTTCCCTCGGGGCAATAAATGGTATCGTAAAAGCCTGATAGAGCAGACTTCTCCTTGGGTCTAAACACGGTGGATTATTCATCGTCTTTCAGAGGGGGAGCAACAAAACCTTTCAAATCAACACTGTATTAAAACCTCAAGGCAATCCTCCACAATCCTCAAATCAATCACTAATTTAACAGTGTGATGACATCAGAAAACCTGACAAACGCCTGCAGTTGCTCTTTCAAAGCTCCAAAAGAAGGAGTAAAATATCGACCGTTCACAGGAACACAAAAACAAAACCCCTTTATGACAGCCCGGCTCTTTTAGTGAAACCTAAGCTATACAGTTTGACCTATTAACCGTGATGAAATACTTCCTGTGAGAACTTTAGGGCCACAATAGGACCTGGTAATCCTGCGATTCAATGGGACGTCTGCACACCCTCCCTATCACTGCTGTGACATCGCTTCTTGATGGGTGAAAAAAAAACAAAAAACTCTCCACTGCTTGCCAAATGCACGTGTCCACCTTCACAACCGGCGCAGACCTAGCCAGATAAGATGACGCCTGCCTATTCACAGGCTACTGATCACCCCAGGCTAACCAGTCAAACACACCACAGCTGTCCAGAGTGGAGCAGTGTCAGCATAGCAGATGATCAGACTGTGATTATCAGATGAACCCTGATAATGCCTGGGAACCTCTCTGCTGTGTAACCATGATGGCACAGCCAGGCGTCTAGGCCTGAGGCCTTGTGGCGCTCTGCTTCGTCAATTTGTCTCATCGCCTGCTTTTCATGGCAGGCAGCCCGCAAGACATGACGCTCGTTTCTCACATTGAAATGTGAAGCTGCACCACATTTCATAGGAAGGCTGGTCATGCTGTTGTGCAATGCAATTACTGTATTGCCACTATTTGATTAGCAGGTGACTTGAATGGTTAAAAGCATAGTAACTATACTGAATACAAACTAGGCTAGTCTCTCTCCCCACAGCGCTGAGCTCTACCCCTGTAGAAGTCATGAAATATTAAACGATACCACGGCATACATGTTATGAACAGTATTGTAAAATCCTCCATTCTGAGTGGCTGAGGGGTGCTATTAATGTTGTTTAAAATACAGGATAAGCAGACACCTACAACAGTGAATTCATTAGAATGAAGACAGACCTAACCAACCGCAGGCGACGTTAGCGACAGCAACGCTTCCTAGCATAAGGACCTAGCAGGTTGTCTCATAGCTGTTTGGGACTCAAAAAAAGCGTCTCTGTTGCCAGGTTGTTATCAGCTTTTGTCCCCTGAGCTGCACATGTAGTGCTTCCATTGCAGAAAAATACAGTGTTAATTAATGGAAGGGTGTGTGCAAGGTGTCAGTCAGACCTTCAGGTGTTACCAGGGGGAAAGATCTCGCTAGAAAAACAATTAATTTTTAAATTTAAAACACATGAAAATGTGAAAACAAAGCTATAAAAAATGTTCAGATTGCACATAATGTACAGATACTCTGACGTTAAGGTAAACTATGACTGGCTGTCAGACTCCAAGGCCAAACTCCCGGTGCTTGGCTGGCCAGAAGCAGTCTTCCCCCAGTAAACAGGTGCCCTTTCAACAAAAACAACCACATGGTTCCTTCACTGCAGTCCACAGAGCTGCTTCATATCTACCAAAAACAAACACAGGCCAGACAAGCGAAATAGGTGGAAGCATTTGATGCATGTGCACGAGTGGAGGAATGACTTCCATTGTGCTGATGAGTGTCTCTCTTAATTCCATGGACCAAGAAGTAATCAATAGACTATCAGCTCAAGGTCCGAAACACTAGACACACTTCTCTGTTTGCCTTGCCTTCCAAGGTCCCGTGCTTGTTGACGCAAGCCGCCTCCATCACAGACTGGCTACTGTTCGAGGAAGCCTTGAAGACCCTTAAGGCAAGCCCGGACCCCAAGGCCCCCCGCTCCCTAAACATCCCGCTCACACAGGGGAGCCTCTCAGTTGCCCTACCAGGCAACAACATTTGTTTGTCCGCTACGGAATCACAACCGCCCAACCAAGCCGACACACACACACACACACACACCCCGACAGCCGAAGTGCTCCTCTGAAGAGGGGGTTGGGAGCCGCAGAGCCTGAATGCAACTCAATCGCCTCTGTGTGTGAACGGCACAAAAGGGCCAGTGAGAGTGAGGGAGTGAGAGTGAGACGCCGGGAGCTCTGAACAGGCGCTCAGTGTAGCTGACCTGTGGCTCTGGGACTGCAGGTAACATGATCTCAGGTTACCTGGTTCACGTAGAAACTGCATTTGTATTTATACACGCGCGCACACACACACACATCTCGTGTTATGAGTGTAATAAGATGCTTGTTAAGATGCTAAATTTCAGTGTTGACGCTTTATCAAGAAGAAGGGAGATTTGTTCTCTTTTCTTAGTGGTATCTATTGCATGCTACGGGCCTTTGGGTGGTTTACTGCAACATATCTCCACTGCTATGATCTTATTACAGGCTTCAATGCAGTTTCTGTAACAGTTTCATCATAAAATCTTTACTTAGCCTCTGTTCATTTTGATCGTTACACAATATGAGGACAATTAAATGCCTTGCTATTTTTGTAATTGGCGTTTTAATGTTTGACAAGCAGCTTGTTCTGCATCAGCAGTTCCACTGGATGATATTGAGAAAGGGCTCATGTGAACGTCGACTCCTCTCTTGCTACACACAGCCAGCTGAGAAGCACAACTTAATATTCACAATTGAATGACCCATTCTTGACAGTTCACTGACTCCATTCAGCCACTGAAGGGACCAATGAGAGGAAAGTCACCACCGAAACCAAATTGTAACCAGTATTCTCAGAGTCTCTCTCCCTCTCTCTCTCTCTCTCTCTCTCTCTCTCTCACTAAGTGGCAAATTACCAAACTGAAATGCTTCAACAACTTAGCACTTTTCCGAGGATTATCTCATGTACACATTCTTGAGGGTCTTCAGTCGTGATCCTTCTAACACTGACCACATTGTGACGTGCTCGCTCAAAATCCCGGCCCCGACGTCTGGGCCTGAAAGGTCTTTGTTCCGCTGTGAATTCAATGAATAATGAGGAAAAAAACTTCAAGAGTTAACTTTGAGAAACCGAGCCTCTGTGTAGGGCAAGTAAACTGTTATTAAGGGCAATATAGGACAATATGTTTGGTGATACTTCTAAAGTAAGTTCAATGCAACACTCCACTGAAGCAGCATTAAAATTTCATTCAACAGAGCTGTATTTAGCGATTGATCATGTTTGAGCCATGAATCGTTTCATGACAAGACACTTTTGAATGCTTGAAGTGATCAGTAAATGTCAAAAGCAATGGGGTCCATCAATCAAAACCACCTAGAGTGACGCACTGAAGACAGGTGACATTTTGTTATTTCCCAGCTGAAAAGAACCGATGTGTTCAAAGTGAAACATCTGTATTGTAAAGGAACAGCAAGTATCACGTCTTTCCCTGCCCCGTCATGTTTTTAGCAATCGATCGTCGGCCTGCCGATATTTCATGATCATGTTTGTGAGGAAAAACAAGCCTGTTAGCTGACCCTGAATGATGGCACGCCAGTGTTACTAAGAAGAGCATGGGAGAGAGCAGAACAACGTGGCCATTGTCAGCTGGGTGCATCCACATAGTTTTCATTTACCATATTACAGCAAGACATGGACGCGTCACGCCAAACACGTCACGCAGATGCTTTGTAGCTAAAAGCCTAAAATGGGAAATCTGAGTGTCTTGTAAAAAACCACAGAAAACTTGAGCTCATTTGCTCAGGGTTTACCAAGCTATTGATGGTGGTTAACCTGTGTGTTGGCTTCTGGGGTGCGCCGATCAATACTTACTCTCTATGAGAGACTTTATAGCGACATTAGGGTTTTTTTGTTGTTTTTTTAAATGCTAATACTGACGCCGATATTTTAGTATTTGTATTTAGTATTGTTTTCCAATAACATTTAGATGACAAGTATTCAGTGTTCCCTCTGTGTTTTCCTCTCAGCAGGGTGGAAAAGCCTCTGAAACAGCATCCAGACCATCATGTGACACTGAAGACTGAAACCCAGACTAATGAAATTCTTTTATGGTTGCCAGCCCTTAAAGGCAGGGAGACCCTCTGCATCTATTCAATGGTCAGAGAATCTCTGGTTTAGATTACTACCTTAAAATGAAAACAATTTCAAAGATATTATACAAAAATAAAGAAAGAAAATGTACAATTTTATTGCAGGTTGTATAGGCTGTTTTTATGTAGTTGTCGTGGAGGAACTTAACAAACATCGGCCCAAACAACCAGGCAATTTTTTCACGTTGTTTTCTTTATGACTGATCTGAATGCTGTGTATTACTGGCATCGATAAATGATCAATGTGAATTGCTTGAATGTAAGACCCGAGCAATCACAGGGAACCCTCACACATGATCTATATGTACCTAATCTCAGCCTTGTGAAGAAAGCGTGTTTGTTAATTCCCTTCCACACAAAGCAGGGTGTGCAATTTGTTCAACTAGATTTGTTAATTCGATGATGAATGAGCCGAGCGAAACTCCCAGCAGCCCCCTCTCCTTTGTCTGGGTTGTTTGTACATTGAAAAAGCCTGTGCATCTCAGGTCCTAATGTTTGACTGGAATATGGGCACATCCCACAGCTGCTTATGGTAACAGATGAAGAAATAGATGATACGGGTGTGACGGAGACCCTGAAAACAAGTGACGAACACCACAATGGGCAGCTAGAGAAACTGGAGATAAGACGTCAAGGAATACAATTTCCCTTGGAAAAATTTACACTGGTAGACAACAACATGTAAGAGTCTAAAACGCTTGCTTTGATGCCTGGACTGCCTGCCTCAGATGAGACAAAATGACTTGTTTGTCGCATGCTGGCAGTGTAAGGAACACAGTGTACAGACTTGGGATGTGCTTTAAAAAAAAAATGTGTCTTTCGAAAAGATCCATCCAGGTTTTTGGTGTTCCCATGTAGTTAGTAACAAATGTTTTGCGCAGGCGGAAAACCCCCCACAGCTACTTGGCGTTCTGAACCTCAGTATCCTTGCCGAAGCTGGTAGTCACCTGAACGTGCTCAGAGCTCTACCTCAGCCTGTTTCTATAGTGATTACATCAAATCACTTATAGGCATCTAAAACTAGCACTGCATCAAGGCACGACTTAGGAAGAGTCTGGAAGATATCTGAAAGCATCAGATGATACAGCGGTATCATCTGATGCTTTCAGATACCTTCCAAAAAGGTAAAGCCCTGAGGGAAAAAAAAAAATCCACCCTCGGATACTCTTACACCGTTATACATCAATATGTGATGTTCAGGTGTTGTACTTTTTTTTTTTTCAGGTGTTTTTTTTTTTTAGTGTTGTACCCACTTTCCCCTCAACGGGTCTCATTGACTTCTACTTCAGTTAGTGATTTCCTACATTTTCCAGAAAGTCTTTTGACAACCCCTAAAGAATGTGCCTGAACTTGTTGCATTCAGCTGTTGGTTTTACATGTAGGTGGAGAGAGTGATAGTGATAGCATAGTAAGAGAAAAGGCCAGAGTCTCGCCCATTATTAACGCAGCATGTCTTGTGGGTGCACTGAATTGTGGTCTATTGAGGCGACTGTTGGAGAAATTGACGTCTCTGCCTCTACAACGGATCTTTTTCCTGTTTGATTGTTGAACGTCGGTGCAAACTGGGCTGTCTATAAAGAGACTGACAGCAAAACCTGATGCTTACTGTTGACTGTTTAGATGACTGACACACTAGACATTTCTCAGTGTGGTGTCACCATGTCTGCATTTGGCCAGTTATTCACAGCAATAAAAAAAAATACAGCACAAAGAAAAACAATGGGCCCAGAAATGCAAGGTGCATTGCCAATAGCTGCTTTTTGAACAGTGGATTTTTCCTTTGACTTGTTTTTTTCCCCCTTTAACTTATTAGCGCTAAGGATAGGAAATCTAGTAATAAAAGAGAATAAACAAGCAGGCCGTGAAAATATTAAACTGGACTACAGGTGACAAGTAGCTACTGGAGCACAAAACAAGCAAATGACCTTTAGACAATAAAAGATAAGCTAGCACCAAGATGGGGACTGCACAGGTCCCTGATAAGAGCAGGGAAGCCAGCAGGTGCACTACCCAAACACTTGGAGGGTGACACACACGCACGCACGCACACACACTCCTAACTGCCTCTACACTTTCCATTTGATTAATGCGACAAATGGAAATCAAGTTATTGCTTTACAAATGGTAGCCTCCCATTGTCATGCATTCCCAGCTACTCGACATGGCAAAACGGTAGCAGACTGCTGATCTACGGGCCCTTGTACAATCATCCTAGGTAGCTCTTTTTCCTAGTGGTCTTTCTTTCATTCAGCCTTGTTCCCTCAGAGCATAAAATGGGTGTGCCATTTAAAAAGAAACAGCACATAAAAGTCTTCCAGCATTGGTGACTAATATGCACCTGCCTTGAGACCAGTAAACTCAATAGAACATCAATACGCAGGCAATAAATTCACTATGAGGGTGTTGATCTGCTGATGGGAGGTGGACCGGACCGCCCTGCAGCAAACACGATCTGTTATAGGAAGGCATGTTTCTTCCCAGCGTGTCCATCGGTGACACTGCAGTGAGGAGCGCAGCAGCACTTTCGGCCCTCCATCATGAGCAGGCCTAGACCTACTGTAAGGGCTTTCACTAAGCCTGTGATCACAACACATGAATTTTTTAAACCCGCCGACAAAACGGTGCTGGTGAAGAGGATCTGCAATGCGTAGCCCCGGTGCGTCCACAACGCTGCCAAACCGAGAATTTGGCCTACTAATGGCAGAATAAACCCGTGTGGTTTAAAAGCACGAAAAAAAAACAAAAATAAAATAAACAATCGTCTAAATTGTGATGTTTATTCAAACGGCAGATTCGTGTGATCAGAGCTCCTGAAAAATACCCTTAAGGTATATGAGGTTATTAGAAGACAAGTTAACGTTTTTCTGTCCAACTCTCTGCATTGGGTCAAACATATTGTTAAACTTAAATAGACTATTAAAGAAGAGCCTAGAATAGATTGGCACACCAAAATAGATTGAATGCCGATGATAGAGGGGGGTCGTTGCTTGGCCTTGATATTATCTATAAAGTAGCCAACTTCAGGTGTTTCTGATAGAAGATGGGTTGTTACAAAGTAATTAATATCGTCATAAAAAAATAATGTTGGATTTTGCGTTTTATTTTGTCTGTTAGCTACAATGTCGCGGGGTGCACTTGCTGCCAGCGGGATACTTGGCGACATCCATCCGCTGCGGCTTCAAAGCTGACCATCCCTGAACAGGTTACTGAACACGCATCCCTTCAGAGACCGTGCTATATAATCTTCACTGTCAACGCCTACAAACAAATTATAGGCTGCGGCTCATCAACAACTTTCATCCCATATTCCCACACAATATAGACGCCCGTTTGATACGTAGGTAGACAAATACAACGAGATGAATCCCGACAGGGGCTTAGTTGTTACCTTTAGCTGCCTGCACCGCACATAATAGTCCGAGGACCAGTCCGACAACGGATGCAAATTGTTTATTCCCTCGGAACCGCATCCCGAATTCAGGTTAAAACACGGGGTAGTAAAAAAAAAAAAAAACTTCTTCTATTCTCGTCAGTCAGGTGGGATATTTCTCTGATAAGAAAAATAAAATCCAGAAGATGTGTTTCGGTAACCACGGTAGCTCTAAGATGGCCGTCGTCGCCCCACCGCCGCTCTGCTATTCCCTTCAATCACCGCTCTCTCGCAGTTTTGCAGCTTGCTGCCTTCACGTGCTGTCGGAAATTCACGCTTTCGAGTTGAGTGTACACGAATGACCCAACAAAGAGGTTTAAATGTGAAAGGCCGACATTTCTGAGATGTGACGTTTTGGGGGCGGGGATCACGGAAGCCTTGCCAACAATTAGTGGTAAAGTGATTTGTACAACGACTTTTGGCTTAGTTGCATTTTCTCCTCTTCACTCTGCCGCTGCAACACAAAGTAACTATGTGCCGCTTGATTTCTTTCTTGAACATCAGCTGAAAAATACTTTTGTTACAGGGTCTGTTTTGTTGTTACTTCCTACCCCGAGCATTTCAATGCGCGACAATTCTTGTTTACAACTTAGCCCATCATAAACAGAAGCTTACGAGGAGCAGTTTAAGGCAGCATGAATCTAACGAGACCAATGGCCAGTGACGTCAATAGTGTTATTGTAGGAGCGCATGCAGCTAGTTTAGCACAGACTGCTAAACTAAGACTGAGGGTGGGGGACAGATGCCTTCTGTTGGTAGGAAGACTACTGTAGAATTAGCCATGAGATGATTGTGATGTGAAATACATGCCTGAATTATCAGCAAGACTAACCTCCTTGGGATCATGCCCTGGGGCCCCGGGCCAACAGGGACCCTGAAGGTCCATGTTTGCCTCTTGGTACATTTGAAATGTAATTGTAAATTTGCACTCTCTCACAAATTAGCTATCTTCAATAGTTATACAATGAGCTGTTTTTAGTATCATTTGCCTAAAGTATCTGACAGGACAGGTACCTGACATATACAGGGTAATACTGGGACTGCTGGCAGTGTTGGACCCATAGAATATACTGGGGCACCTGGCAGTGTGTATGTGCACACACACAAACACACACAGAGTGCTTACTGCTTTCAGTCCCTACCCTGGCTACGGATGTGCCTCTTTAAGATAGACAAACAATTCCAACATCTGTCAAATCCTCTAGTCCAGACAGGCAAGGTGGCAACTGTAAACCTGGAGGACACCTCCATGCTATGTAATGTGGGAAGCTGAGTGTTGTTAAGAGTGTTTGTCCAACAGGGTAACATAAAAGACAGAACAGAGACAGAGCAAGAGTATGTGTGTGTGACAGAGAGAAAGAGGTAGAGACTTGTACAAGATTCAATAAAAGCGAGCAACGATTGATATGAGTTAACCACTATCCTCACCCCACACAACAACTTCAGACGGCTGTTACAGGCACAGCCATGTGGGAATAGCAAGGCTTCCAATCGCAGATGAGGGTGGGGGTTGCTCTCCAATCAACACCTTCAGATAAAGAGAGATAGATAATAGATAGATAGATAGATAGATAGATACTTTATAGATCCTCGGGGTGAAATTCTGGATAAAGGTGGCACCCGTGAGGCGGAGAAGATACAACGCAATAAGATATGGAAAGATTTCCTCAGCGCTTGTACAGCATTTTTGCATAATGCTGAACAATCTCAATTAGTTTCCTGCTCACACACATTTCTACAACACATGTATCTTTCTTTATCTTACAAAGCAGACGGTCTCTATTTAATCATGAAGAAATGGTGTGAGTTTGTTGATAGCGAGCCAACCATTGACCTGGTTTTTGTACGGTGCTGAAGTGGCCAATTTCATGTTTTTCAGCTTTACACATATAATCTATTAGGGCATGGATACTCTCTCCTCCTACTCTTAAGTGGCTTGGGTACCTTGAAAGGTGCTCTAAAGATGAAAGCTATTATTATTATTATTATACTGTCATGATGAATCCACACAAAAGGGGCGTCCTGCTGACTCAGTGGGCTAATGCACATAGCGTGTACCCACCACATCCTTGGTTCAAATCTGGCCTGGGACATTCGTCAAAAGTCACCCCCTCTCTCTCTTTCTCGCATGTTTCCTGTCTCTCTCTCTCTCTACTGTAAACAAATAACAAATAATCAAATAAAAAGAGGAAATGTCACAAAAAATAATCTTGAAAAGAATCCAGACAAAAGAAGCATATGTCTAAGTACTGTGATAAGGATAATGGCCAGACATTACAGCTCAAGAGCCGCAATTATCATGGATGTCCAGAGACTGGCCGTAATTGTGTGAGACCACAATTAACTGATGGGTCTATAAACAAAGCCGTTCTAAAGCCATCAGAGCTGAAGCACAATGCCCGTTTGTTTTGCCTTTGGCAAGACATGAAGTGGCCGGGAGAAAGTGGAAGCCCCCCCC
>CABFOQ010015428.1:2366-16851 GCA_900660455.1 Gephyroberyx darwinii | reverse complement strand
ACACACACACACACACACACACCACATCCTCTCAACAGGCTGGGAACATGACTCCTGCAGAATGATAACACTGTCTTTCTCCGGGAGTTTAAGAAAACTGGATCAGTCCAACTTTGGATATACACACACACACACACACACACACACACGCACACACAAACCACCTTTAGGGACATTTTGCCACCACCGTAAGACAAAAGACACAATAGGATATGGGCCATCAGAGCTTGATGAAGCAAACCCAGATAACATAGTCTCGGTTGACATTATCTTAATTTATCGGGTCCCTCCCTCGGCGAATCCTCCCTCTTGTTTATCTTCCAGATATCAGAGTCTACTGCGGTTCCTTTGTCACATAAACTAATGGGAAAATCAAGTCCCTTATCTTGGCAATAAAAAATGAAAAAAATGAATCCAGTTTAATGCAGAGACTTGGACTGGAAACACATTGTGCCAGTGTAAGCGGTGGATTGCCTTTTTTTGTAATCAAACAATAGCTGACCTGGGAGGACTGATCCGGAGCCTTCAAAATACAAGATTAAATACTTTGTCACCGTATCAATGTTGCTAGGAAAATGTCTAAAAAAAGTACCCTGAAAAATACGTCAAATGTACACAGAAGTATTATCTGAAGAGAAACTGGTTGGTTTTCTTCTTGATGGCCGTGCATTGTTGACACAATTTCCTACTATGAAATATGAATGAAATAATGAAAAATAGTGAATACAGAAATATAGAATATAGAATAATTGGGGAAAAATGGGGATGCAAGAGTTTTCCAGACTACAGACGATAAACGCACGTCATCTTTTCAAGAAGCATACTTTTATCCTAGAGCAGTACTCCTATCTCTCCTCCTTGGTTGGGCCATCTGTACAGTGACACACTCTCAATTAGACTAGAGGAGAAAGCTCCATTTGAGGTCACTTTCTCTCCTCATTCTCTGCTAATTACGTCTGGTCCACTTGTTGGCTGATAGAGGACTTAGAAAAACAATAACTGTATGTTGTCATAACTGTAGTTTTGTATGACTGATAACACCGTGCAGTTTCCAGATATGCATTTCAGGCCCAGCTGCTGTTACTATGATTAAAGTGAGTCTGTGTGGGAGTTTTTCTGTGTGTGTGTGTGTGTGTGTGGGTGTGTGTGTGTGGTGGCCTCATGCCTTGACATTGGTGTTTATTTAGCAAGTACATGCATACACAGATTATATATGCTTGTTTCTGTGCATGTGTGGGGGGATGGGCAAATGACCATATGTGCCAGTGTCATGCCATCTGCTGAACTGGGTAGACAAGGGAGCAGAGGGTTTTGTGTACAAGGTGTGTGTGTGTGAGAAGTGTGAGTGTGTAGATCCACCATGTTTGTGGATTTATACTCACTAACTAGATTGATGTTGCAGTTGAGTCCACGTTCTTCTCTCAGATGATGATACAAGAGCTTTTTACACACAATTTTAACATTTCCCTAAACCCTGCGTCCTGGTTGGCTTTGGTGCGCTGGTGCGTGCACCATGTGCTCATGCCTGCATGGGACTGAATCCAAACTCATGCTGTGCTGTTGCATCTCTCTCTCTCCATACCTTCCTGCCTGCACTGTCTGAAAATGTGATGAAATGCTGGGGGAGGATGGACTGCACATCTGGAAAAAGCTGCTCTGAAGAACAGAACAGAACCGGCTCGGTGGTTAGCACCGTCATCAGCAAGAAGGCCCTGGTCCTTTCTTGTGTGGAGTTGGCATGTTGTCTCCGTGTTGGCGTGGGTTTCCTCCAGGTGCTCTGGTTTTCCTCCCACGGTCCAAAGACATGCAGGTCAGGTGGATCAGAGACTCTAAAATTGCCCATAGGTGGGAATGAGAGTGTGTTTGTCTGTCTACAGTATTTGTGTTAGCCCTGTGTGAGGGACTGGCAACTTGTCCACTTGTTTCCCTGCCTGAATAGGAAGAAGCAGGTGAATGGATGAACGGATGATTGAGAATAGAAAAGACTAGAACCTTATTGTTCCCAGAAGATTGACACTTAACACTGTAAAACAGCGTTGGCTAACAGCTCAATACTGGTGGTAGAGAACTACCTGCGGAAATCCTTGGTGCCTCTTTTGCACTTAAGTAACTTCATCTCCTTACAGATTAAAACTATGGGATTAGCCAAGGGAGCTGCACTGCTCCCTCACTTCTGACTGAATAGGCAGCTTCTACTGAATCGTTAGGAATACTATTTCCTTGCTTTGCAACATTTGGCGCAGAGTTTCAAAATACTCAGCTAAAATGCTGATCTGGGCTTGGATCTTATGCGATATCTGAGATTTGCAGCGATGATTTAGGGATTTGGAGAATCTGACTGTCGATCTGTGGTTACGGGCAATTAGCTCAGATCAAAATCTGGCGAGAGAGAAGCCTTGGCAATGGAGCTTGGAGGAACTCTGGGTGAACTTTCACCTCCAGCCGCTGCGGAGCGAAGTGCTCGGTGATGCTACGCAGGGCCCGCAGACGTCAACATCAGCCAGGAGGAGAGGAGCGGGACGGAGGAAGCATGCACAGCTGAAGATTTAGGGGAAAGGGCAACTTGCCTCAGATGAGTTACTCTGTACTGCACGTTGGCCAACTAAAATGTATTCAGTGGCAGACTGAAGTGCTTCATGTCGTTCGGTCTAACTAAACAACTTCAGGAAGTATTGCCATGTGTGCTGCTCAAAAACGTGAAGATCCATGTTTTTGCACAAAGCTTTCTCTTGTCTCTCTGAAAAGCTGGGACTCTCCTTCTCTCTCTATCTCTATCTCGCTCTGCTTCCCTGTCTTCCCTGTTTCTATTATAGATAATTAACATCATAACTGGGTTAGTCGTTTCTGGAAGAGGCGCACAGACCGCACAGAGAGTTTAATCACAGAGCTCCTTCCGCCCTCTCTTCTTTTTTGGAGTTGAGTCATCCCTATCCCTTGCCCCCGCAGATCCAGCGAGGGGCCAGGGATTCCCCAGAAGGCCGATCCCCTGGAGCCGATCTGTTTATTGTTCATCAGCGAAAGGCTCCGACTCCAGAGCGTCAGGGAATAGGGAGTACATGACACTATCTGCGCATCGAGAAACATAGCTCGCTTTCCAGGATAATGCGATATCCAACGGCAGCTGCCAAATAGAAAGAGAAGAGAGTTTTTTTTCGGCCCTTATCAGACCGAGGTTTTTGTTCTTTTGGTGAACCCGACTGGGACGCAGAAGAGAGAAAAAGAAGAAAGAGAGGAGAAGGAGAGATGGCGTCTACTTGCGGTGAGATGCACAGCCATGAGATGGAAACCCTTTGTGAGTATCTGGAGTATGGTTGTCTTTTGTGTCTGTGGGAGAGCTGGGCTGCTGAGCTGAGCCTGGCTGGCTGGCTGGCTGGACGACTGGTTTCCATTAAGGCCAATCAAGGCGAGGCATGATGTATCCTCTTCAGATGGGGGAGATGCGGAAAATGGATGCACAGGAACATTCTTTCTTTCTTTCTTTCTTTCTTTCTTTCTTTCTTTCTTTTGTTTTATTGCAAACCTCATTGTTTAGCTGAAGTGAAGCTGCTTAGCGCTGAGGGGGATGCTGTTGTTCTGCACTTCCTCTTGAAATCCTCGTTTCATGTGTTTGGGTGAAAAAAGCAACATGTTCTCAGTTGAATGTTGCCGTAGCTGGATTTTGAGGAAAACAACGCCTTTATGTAATAAGCGCATTTCTTTGAGCATATTGAAGGCATTCTCTCTCTCTCTCTCTCTCTCTCTCTCTCTCTCTCTCTCTCTCTGTCTAAGTCCTTGGTGCTAGCATCAGGATTAAGTAGTCCAGATGGGAAAGCTTTGGTGGCTTACGACAGGGAAAGACACCCTAGGCAAATGGCTCCCCCATAAACAAATGCTCAGACCACAAATTCTGGACAGTTTATCTCCTTTGCGGTCATCACGATAAAACCAGCACACGGTTCCTCCTCTGTGAGTACAGCCGGAGTGCCGATGAAACAGCAAACACATGCGCTGAGTTATTGTAACCTTGAGGCGAAATGTGCAAGCTGGGGTCTGAGGAATACAATTAGAGGGATGGAGCATTTTAGTGTCGAGACATGAAATAGCTCAAATTATATCCATGCATTACGGACATGCTGTTTTTTTTATGTCCCCTTGCCAGTGATTTCAGCTCTTTTCCAACATATGGAGAGGTGAGTAGAGGAGGCCACTGTAGAGTATTGAGAAAACCCATGTTTTCTAATCACACATGCTGTCTCCATTTGTGCCACAGGGGAGCAGAGCAACCACAGCAAAAAAAAAAAACACACAACAGGAAGTCTCCAGCAGACACAAGTCAGATAGCTCGGCCAGGCCAGATGTTCTTCTTTCCCTCTCTCCCTCCTCCTCCAGATCCTCTTCCCTTCTCCTCACCCCCCTCACCTTGTTCTTCTTCTCCTTCCCAAATCCTGTTACTCCTACTCCATGTATTAAAGGAAAGGTTTTGTAATTTATCTTTTTATTGTCCCTTCCCTCAACCTGTCTTGTTTACCTCTACTTCAGTGTTTTCCTACATTTCCCAGAATGCCTTTTGACAAACAAGAAGCCCTTCTTCTTTGAGTTTGTGTGACTGACACCAAAACCCGACGCTTACCGTTGATGTTTTAGATCGTTGAAAATGTTTCTCCTTTTAAACTCCACTGTAGCTGCACTGGAAATATCTGTTTTAGGGTGGATTTTTCCTTTAACTGCCCTCTCCTTCACCCCTCCTCCTCCTCCTCCTCCTCCTCATCTGCCCTTTCCTCTCCTCTCCCTCTCTCTGGGAGGATGTGTCATTGAGTCACTCAGTCCGCTGAGTCATCGAGGTGACTCTTTTAATCAGCTCCATATGTGCTCTGCCCTGATTGGGTGGCCTCCAACAATCAGCCCTGACCTCTGGTCCAATCACAGGGCTCCCCTCTGGGGCTCACAGCATGCCAGTCTCCGCCGCGCATTAGTCTCTAGTTACCTATCTGGCTCACATGACTTGATGCAACCCGCCGAGCGTTTGAACCAAAATGGCCCCGATGTTCCAGTGGAAACAACACAACAACCATGAAACACAAACAAAAGCTCTTTGCTTGAGCCGCCCAGAGCAGCAGTCAGCCTGGCCAGCGCCTGGTCATTTGATATCAACGGCTCTTCGACAAAATTAGTTTGTTGATTTCAACTGGATATCATAGTACGCAACCAAAATGTGGATGGGAGTTAAGGGATGTCTCACCCTTATAGTGCTCTTTTCCAACTGTTCTTGAAATCTAAGAAGTGCTTGACCCGTTGCTATGACCTGTGGTCAAACTGCTGTAAACAGAGACTTATTTTGAAGTGAGTCCGGATGAAAATAAGCCATTACACACACACACACACACACACACACACACACAAACACACACACCCTTTTTGTGCTTGTGTGTCCCCTGTCACACACAGTTAATCACCGGAGCTTGGCTTCTAATTGGCTAATTGACTGTCTTATCTCAGAGCATTTAGCTGTCGAGGCTCTCAACAGGCCTTAATAAAATAACGCTTCCACATCAGACTTCTCCTTTAATCTCTGGTTCCCACGAGAAGAGATGGCCACTTCAGAAACTGGTGGGTCATGATTTTTATTCTGAGAGCATTATTTACTGTTTAGCAGGATCTATCCTTGTTAAAATAAGATATAGCAAGGATTTGTACATATGTTGCCTAGAAAACAGGAATAGGCCTGTGACCTATTTTGGGTCCTGCTCTGAAGAACTGTTTTGCTGTATTATAAAGTTAAAAATCATCAATCAGATATTATTGAAATCATTGCAGATGCCAAAAAAAGCTGCAAGCTGATACAATAATAACAAGGTAGTCTTGCCAGTATCCACAGAAACCATAGATCCGAGTGACAGTTGAAACTGAGACTGGAGATCTTTCATTCTGGGACTGGACTGAGTCTCTTACCTCTAAACGCTGATCGATTCATGTGGAGACTCATCCAAAGTAGCCTCATGACCCTTTTAGGGTTTTGAAATGCTTTATTGCCTAACCTACACACAGTGCACACGAGAAACGATTTATATCTCCTGCGTCTCACAGAGTACGGTGACCCCTAGACACTGATCTGGGATCAATTTTGCAACCTGAACCCCGGAAGCTAATCTCTAGTCGGAGCTGGGTGGCTAGTTTTTCCCCGGAGACCTGCTGAAAGCTGAAAACACACTGACCGGATCACTTAGATTGATCCAGAGTCGAATCTGATCTGCTGCAGGCTTTTTTGGATGGCAGTGCCTGGACATACACACACACACACACACACATGCAAACCACAGCCAAGCGTTAGCTTCGGCTCCAGATTTGACAGGAAGGAAGCTTTTGTGCTGAATGTTATAAAAACCTCTCCGGGGCCTTCAGTCAGCATGCTGATGGAAAGAGTCGAGCCATATAGGCTAAAAGAACAAATTAATTGCTCTCTCTTTCCATTTGCTAGGGATCAAATCCATTACAGCCACCACCATTTTCTAATCTTAGAAGCTGGTCTGACAAAGCATCTATTGCTGTTCCTACCACATTAGTTTCTTGTGTTCAGTGGGTTGGCTTATTGTGAGTGTCTTTGTTGTGGTCTGATGAGAACTCAGGAAGTACGTCAGAGCAACACACACAACCAGAGAAACATTGTCCAGAGTGATTCACTCAAGTTGTTCTTCCATAGATATTTTATCCTGCTGTTAGCCGTAATGAGAAACATTAAATTGTATTTTCTTAATGTGGTGGCGGTGTTGCTGCTGTGTGTGTGAATGAATGTGGAGAAAGCGCTACAGTACATGTAACGCCACGACGACAACCCAGTCGTCGTCTCCCAGAAAGATGTTGGCTGAAGATGGCTGTCTGTCCATTAGAGATGTTCTCTTTTAGTCACGGCTTTAGTCACGAGTCAGCCACAATTCTGACGGATGGAGACGTGTGTGTGTGTGTGGGAGAGAGACAGAGAGCGGTAAAAGGAGGGAAACCCCTGGAGAAGATGGAATAAAGGGGAGGGATGACCAATTGTTTTCAGTACACGCGCGCGCACACACACAAACACACACACACACACACACTGCTGTGAAACAAAAGCAGTGGGAGGGAGAGAGAGCAGATGGACACACACTAGGACAGGCAAGTAAAGGATTTTGCCTCTTGTGCAAACACTTGTGCACACAAAGGCAAGAACAGTCTTTATTCTTGTATTCGGCCATAAACACCTTTCAGAGTGAAAGTGTACAACATGGCCCCACACCAGCAACACACACACACACACACACACACACACACACACACACACCCACGCTCCTTTTCGTCTTGTGGGTTTGCTTAGTTGCACATGGTTTGAGATAGCCTGCTATAGCCACAATCCTCTCCATTCACTTTCTTTGAATGAGGGGTGTGGCTGCTGAGTGCCTGCGAGCCACTGGGAGGGGAGAGGGGGCTGATCACATGACAGTGCTGTGGGCGTGGCCAAGGGAGCAGCAGTACAGCCTCACCAGCTGGAGCTGTGATTGAGAGAGGAAGAGAGGAAGAGAGAAGGAAAGGAAAGAAAAGAGCAGGGAAGGGTTGGGTGAGTTGTCTATTTCACGTTTGGTGTGTGTTTGTGTGTGTGTGAGCGCTTTCGTCTTGCAGTGAGAGATAGCTGTGAATGATTTCAGAGGAGAGAGGGAGAATAAGGGGGAGGGAGAGAGAGAGAGAAGGGGAGAGATGGATTGGTGCTCTGTGGCTGCGTTTTGGCGCGTGTCAAAGTTTGCCAGGTGTCTTGTGCGTGAACGAAAAGTTTCGGGGGCTGAGAGGTGGAGAGTGTGTTTTTGGCAGGAGCTCAGCAGAAAACTTCTAGTTGCTGTGCAGATCTTGTACTATTTTTTTTCCCTCAGCCTTCCCCTTTACTCTGTCTCTAGCTCCATTGTTCAACTGTCCGAGAGAGTTTGGGGGTCGACTCTCTCCCTCGTTTCCCCCCCTCTGCACACTATACACACACACACACACTCTTCCTCCCTCCTTCTTCTCTCCTCTTCTCCCCCCCCCCCATTGTGTCTTCAGCTCTGCAGCATGCATGGATAATCAGTATCGTTATAATGGGGGAGGGTGTTGACCAATCAGGGCAGCCCTAATGACTCTGTTGGGTCTCTAAGGCCATGTCTGGTCATGGTTTCTCCTTCAGCCTCACCTACTGTCACATCAGGCTGACTTTGATCCAGTGCAGTGGATTAGCCAGGCACTGATAGAGACAAGCTATTTTGACACAATTTCATTTTGACAATCCCCTGTGTCTGCTCTGTTGCTCAAGTTCAAGGAGAGTTGAAGGACCAGGTCATATTTTCTTATCTTGAAAAAATTAAATTCTAATCTTGTGCCCTTGAGGCCAACAAGGCTTTTGATATATCAGCCATCTTCCATGTTTTCAGTGGTCACATGGTCTCCATTTTACCCAGAATTCAGTGGGTTGATTTAAATCATTGCCTCATTGGATGTTGCAACCAGAAACCCCAGGCAGTAGTCTTCACTAAAGCAACATTTTTTTCAAAAAAAAAGGAATCATCGCACAACCATGGCGTTGTGTCTTCTGCTCCATTTGCAGTCTAGTCTTGTCACAGTCGACGTCAGATGTCCTTGCCTTGGGGCGCCTACCAGACACACTGTATCTTCATATTTGGCAAGACAAATGTAGCACTTGAGCTTTGCACCTGAACGCAGCAGTCAATGTGATGACACACACAGGATTCAAGTCAACAGCATCACAATAGTAGCCAAACATTATAGGACAATAAAACTATGCAGTTGGATTTATTTCCCACAGTAGCCTGCACGCTGTGTTGGTGTGCTGAAGCTTGTGGTCTACCGCTGAATAGTTTGAATACTGCAAACTCTTAATACTGCTGGGTATCTGATTTTCATTAGGCGTCATTATATTGCTTCACAACAGGGGGTAGTATTTGTTTTCATGTTGTTAATCAGATTAGCTTGCTACTAATTAGCAATGAAATCACCCCAGATAAACACTTTATTATGAGTGTTAGCGACCTGCTACACATGGTAACTGTTAGAAACTCCATGAACTCCATAGTGACTCCATGAAGTATGTATCTCTAATTTAATAATAATCATATAGATGCTCCTCTCTATTATATCAGTTTGAAGAAACCTCCAATGCCAAAGAGATTTTGTGTTGCAGGTGCAGACTGATCCAGGTTAGGATTTCAATTTGGCCTCCGACTATATTTTTTGGGCACTTTCATTAGATAGCGACAGTAGAGAGAGACAGGAAAGACTGGGGGAGTGGCACGCGGATGACACGCGGCAAAGGTCCCGGGCCAGAATCAAACCCGGGTCGTCGTGGTTACGTGGCCGATCTGTTAACAAGAAACAATCCACTCCTAAAACAGAATTCACGTTATTCCTGTGATCTCTCTGACAGCTCTGTCTAGAGTTGGCCCATGTTTTTATCTAAAGCATTGATCTATAACTGAACCTGATCAGGTGGTTACCCTGAAGCAGCACAGCTGAGAGGAGGCCAACTGTCAGCATGTTTTACCACAAACAAACGCTCTGAGTTCATTCTTCCCTTAACTGTGTTTTCCCTGGCCTTTCACCAATTGCTGTACCTATGTGTACAGCATATCATACATTGAATGTGCACTTGGACCCATCTACTTTTCCTGTTCCATCAGCACATCAAGTGAATAGTGTACTCCATTTCTTTGTTTCCTATTCAGTAGGAGATGATGGGCAGGTATCCTAACATTTTCTTTAAACTATAGTAGGTACGCAAGGAGTATACATTTAATAATTTGTGCAAACAAGAGCTCACCCTCAACCCTCAAATCATCTCTTATACTGTATACATGTATATAGCTGTAGCTGCCCACATTGGGAGGTTGTTTACTCTTCTAAATGTACGCTGCAGAAGGGTGGAGGATGGAGGGGAGGAAGGCAGACGTGTCATTTCCTGTCAGAGGTGACAAGTTGTTGTAGGCCTGCCAACATGGCTGGTTGGGTGGGTGGAAGCGGGGGGGGCCCGATAGGTCGTCCATCACTGTGTTTTTGACTGTGGGAGGATAATGGGACACTGCAGAATTGGGCCTCTGCCATGCGTTTCACAGAGAACACACGCTTTATTTACATTAGAGTCCATTGGCTGTTGGAGACGCCATAGGCTGATATATGTTGGTGGTTGCCTACAGTGTGAATGCATGGAGCACATTTAGATCATTAGCAAAGATGTTTATTTTATTCTGACACTGGAAAGTCTACTGAAAAGAGATATGAGCAATAGTTTGATTAATCTCCAAACATCTGCAAGCCTTTTCCCTCTCTCCGTAAACCAGCCCTTAAGGCCTCTAAACGAAGACTAAGTTGACGTCCGTGGCTGTTTCTTGGCCCCCTTTATGTGGGCCAAACACCAAAATGTGTTAAAAGTAAAATGGCGAAACTAATAAAGAGACCTAATTAGAGATGCCTTCTATTTGCGACTAACCGTCGTCTCCGAGAGCACAATGAACCGTCCTCGAACGCCTCGCTGTAGAACTGGCCTCTTCTCATTTCCTCTCATTAAGCGCCACAGCGTTCACAGTGGGGCGTTGAAACATTCAAACCAGCCGACTCCTTTCCCACTTCATACTTGGTGGTTGCATGATTTACAGTTTCATGGGCTCTGTTTGTCCATTGCCCTATACCAGTTCCCCATACTGCAGCTGCGGATGGGCCTGTGGCTGGACCCTCCTAGTCCTTCCTTCCATGTTTCTCAGAAGTGCTTGGGCTTTGAGTTACACTTGCGGTTGCTTGGCCTACAGTACAGCAATACTCTCACAATGGTACTCAGCACCACGACAATGTCTCCACGGTTGTCGCGAGATCTCGTTTTCTCGACCTATCTCTCAACATCTCAACGTCACTTGCCGTCTTTCTGTTTTTCATCTCAAACCTCAACTGTCACTGCGGCATTTGTCCGACATCTCATCATTTTCTCTTCTCCCTCGCTGACGCTCTCTGTAGCTCTCTCTCTCTCTTTCTCTCCGTCCCTCTCTCCTCACTTTGTCACTGTCTTTCTGAGGTGTATCGGGACCGGTCATTATCTGCGCTACCAGAAGTTTCCGTGTGGAAGGCTGTATTTCAACACCGTGCAACACCATCTGCTTTGCGCCGCGTTAGGCCAGGGGTCGCATTCTCAGAGGGCCGACGCGAGTGACACGACTGAAAGATGGAGTGGGCCAGTAGCATTCTTCATCCTTCTGAAGTGCTGCTGTGTGTGTGTGTTTGCTTGTCAGCTGTACCCATCATCGACCTCACCAACCTCATCATCTTACATATAGCGGAGAGTTGTTATGATGGAGACACACATTGGGGATTTTAATTGGCGAGTTCCTTTTGGTTTCAAAGTGCGGATGGGAGATTGAGTGAGAGGGATTTCCTCTTGGATGTACATGACAGCTCAGCGAGAACCTCCTCTATCCGCCCAGCTCCCCTCCATCGACCTCTATCACTCCGTCACTACCTACTGTAAACATACCGACGCTTTATCTCCCTTACCCAGAGCTGGGTGTAGCATAAAGTCAATGGCCAGTGCTCCTTTTTTAAAACATGCATGCACACGATACTGTACAATCTGGGTTGGCTCGATGTCAAGTATGCACAGGCTAGACCACAATAGCAAGCAAGGGGAAATGCATATATAGTATAGAGATATGCCAAAGCACTAGGGCTTTAATACAGGTAGTGTCCAGTTTGCGGCACTGTATAGTGCAGCAGGCCACAACTGCTATTGGGATCAGTGTCCCCAGTGCATTGTGGGTTTATGTCTTTGTATGTTCTCTAACAGATTGCATCTTATTGTCACAGTTGGACGTAAGCCGGTGCTGTCTGTAGTGCCAGGACTCCTTCCCAGGAGAATAAGCTCTTAATGTCAGAGTAAAATAGGATTGTTAAGAGTAGTAATGTGTTTTAACAAGCCTGCGTCCCGAGGTGAGACGGCAGGTTTCTCGTTTGGGGTGAAAAAGCACCTACTTTACCTGCAGCCGTAAAACCGCTCCGTAAAGTTTTACACGATATTAAATTGTGCACATGCTCATCCTGTGTTCGTTAGTGGAATGTGACACTCAAGACTGTCAGTGAACTTCTACTTGTTTCTGGACTCTCCATCTGTCTCCTTCAGACAGCAGCAGGCATAAAACTTAACGATCACTTCCTCCTCGGAGGGAGCCGGCCAAAGTGGAAATGCCATATCCTGTAAAAAAAAAAAAGGAGAGGGAAAGATGGTGTAGAGGCAGACACATGTGCACACAGAAGAGGGGAAAATATAACCCAAAGTCTGTAGCTTGGCTGGACCAGGACTGGGATTCAGGGTTTTCACCTCATGGGAACCGTGTCTTTTCAAAAAAAAAAAAAAAAGCAGACTGGGTTTAAGAGTTGTCAGTAATGGTGTGTGACGGGAAGAACGGCCGTGATGCTTCCTTTTCCCACAGCTGTACCCCCCAGGGAGTGACTGGACAGCTTTGGCATACTTTATGCTTCGACAGGCTAAAAGGTGGACATGGAAAGAACAGTGAAATACTTCCCTCAAGAAGAAGTGGCGCTCCTCGAGAGAAAGATTGTACTTGTGCAAGACATTACTCAAGTAAACATCTAACCCCACTAAAAAGTACTTAATCACTTAATTACTTTTCAACACTAGTCATTAAGATTGTGGCTATCCCACAAAACGGTACACCATTGTATTATTAGCCGCTGGGGGTGTAGGCCTACTTTGTGGTAAAGGCTACAAGGTGAGGGTTAGGCACTTTCTCTCATAACATTATTTACAGGGTCGATCTTGATGTGATTGCGACGTGATTGCTGATTTTCAATGGAATAATTGTGGCTACTATTAGAGGGAGAGTGATAATCAATCGTCATTGGCTGCCTCAATATTCTGGGCATCTATTTTAATATGTCTCTATACAATACTGAAGTTCCTCTGGTCTGTATCTGCTAAGGAGAAAAGGATATAGTGGAAGTCATTGCATATAAATCCTATAAGATTGCTAAATGTGTAAGATGCAGAGCTGAAAACGAGGCATGTCTTGAACCCTCCCCTCACCCCCATACACCAGTTTTCTTATGCACAGTGTCAGTCATCAACCACACGGTTCAGACAAGCACAGCCCATCAGGATTAATTACACGTTGTGCACGCCATGAATCATTTCGCTGATATCTTTCTGTCTCTGTCTCTCCCTCTGTTTTCTTTTCCTTCTCTGCGGGGTATTTACCATTCTGGTACTGTCAGGGTCTGGGCCGGGCTAGAGCCGTGACACACGAAACCCCCGTTTTAGTAACGCAAAGCAGGGCTAAAAAGTGGTTAAATGGTGATTGTTGAAATGGAAGGATACAGAATTTCTTTGGTTTTAGGGCAGCTCTCACCTCAAGCAAACAATAAGGGCTTTGTTTAAATTTCATACGTTGAATATTACATTTCGTGGGGCCAGAAATTGAATGTGCAGTTGCGTGTGAACGTGAAGTGGGAAAGGGATACCCCGTTACAGTCTACCGGCAAATTGCATCTGACTGGGATGTGGGAGGGATACCGGAAAGGACATTCCAAGGAGGGTTGGATAGATGGCGGGTGCAGAGCAGTTTAAGGAAAGAAAACAAAGTGAGTTTAACGTCTCAGAAACCGATAACCACAATACTGTCTGCTAGCATATTTACAAGGTCCATACATTTTGGGATATTAACGTTTCCACGAAGGTTGAGGTGAAACAAGAAAACCATCTGAATGCTTTTTCTTCTCTCTCGGTCACCTGATAGTAGCTATGTGGACGTTCAGGCTAAGGAGAGAATTCATGATAATAATTGTGTATAGTTACTCAGGAATCACGATTCTGTGATAGTGCCTAAAGATGGACAACTGTCCCAGTTACAGATTGTACAATATATCAGTTTCCCTTACCACCGACTAGGCATAGATTTCGCTGCCTCGTTTTGGTATAAGAAACAATGGCAATAGGATTAATGTTATTCATCTATAAAAGGACTGCCTCATCTACAAATTTGTCAAACGCTGATGCAAACGTTGTGGTTTTCTCTGCTGGGAGGCCTTCACTGATAAACAGGAAACCGGTCTACCACAGTGCATACGAGACACCAGGTGGAAACACAGGATACAGGTACTTTTGAGAGAACACCTCTTCTCTGGTCTTTCAAAAAGTCCTGACCATGTACAACCAGGGTGGTGTCCTCTTTAGAAATATAAGATATAGGTCAGAAATGAAACTGACCTCCAGTCAACAATGTACTTTCATTTGAAGACAGAAGGTCTTGAGCCATCTGTTTGATGGGATCTATCCATTCGTGCAGAGAAAGCCTGAAAAAACAGCTAAAATCAGCTAATCCAAGTCCTCCTTTTTCATGCTCGCTGTATCTATTGGATACACTCATACGATTGTTTGAGATTTAGTTAAGCTGTTTTGATTGGTGAGTTTGTATTGGTCAAGTAAGGTGAGAGGCCGGCCAAGTAT
>CABFOQ010015390.1:1759-12289 GCA_900660455.1 Gephyroberyx darwinii | reverse complement strand
TCCTTTGTTCCCACTCACTCGTGCCAGTCACAGCTAGTATATGGTTGATCTCTGATGTGACTGAATCCATTCACTGCACCTAGACCTGACACACACTGCGTCCGCAGCGTGTGTGTGTGTGTGCGGACCGCAGCGTGTTGATAATGGCAGCACCAGATTCCCACTGGAGAGAGCCCATAACCATCTCCCATAATGTCAGTGCTCCTGTAGAGCGCTTATTATGCTACTGATGATAGTCATCAGGGCTAACATAATTGTAGCGCTAGCAACCGTAGCCTGTCCTCTATATGCTTAGGTAACGAGTGTTGTCGAGGGCCCGTGTTCTCTCCTGTGTTATGGCCTAATAATAGGAGTCATTTTTTTGCCATGGCGGAGAGAGGGTCTGTATATGCGGTTGTCTTCTCACTGTGTATGGAGGAGCTGCTGCTGTGTGGATCGAGTTTACCAAGGTACAAAGTTGATTGAGACAGCTTAAGCGGCCTTTCTGTTATGAAACGTGTGTGTGTGTGTGTGTGTGTGTGTATACATGGGTGTTAGTTGTTCCCAGCGTCTGTATTTTCACTCAGAATGCCTCCGTCCTCGTGGATGGAGGATGTATATAGCGTCTTCTGCTGTTTTGTCGCCTCCCCCTGTTGAAAGTAAATGGCTTTTCTCTCTCAAGGCTCTACACCCAAGAGCCCATTCTCCCACCACCATTTAGCCTACCAATGATTTTCTTGGAGTTCAATAAGGCTTTTCAGTGCTTGACTTCTTCCTCTGAGCATCTGAACCATTTATTTCAAGTAGGACAAGTAAAAATAGCCACAAATCAATCCCAAATGTTCCCGGGCTCTTCACACGCCTCAATCTAGGCTAGCGCAACCCAACAGGGGATAGAGTGACATGGCATTCAAAGCTGGGTAGAATGACTGGCATGTTAAAAGAGGGCATGTTCATTAAAAAAGTGACTGGTGGGGGCGATTTGGGCCTTGACACACTTAGAAAAGCTATTAAAGAAGGAGCAACTGCTTATGGTGTGTTGAGTTATGAGGATGATATGACCTTTTGGTTATTACACGCTTGAGTGGGGATGATAATCCTCTGAGCTACTGAACGTGGCTAAGTGGGGACCATAAGACCATATTTCCATTAAGATATATATATATATGATGTGATGTGCTCACAGTTCACAGCACACTAGTGTTTCATGGCACATCAATTTATCAATTGCTGGGAAATGTGACACACAAGCTGTGTATGATCAACAGGGTATGGCAAAACAAAAAGACCTGCAAGTTACATCCACTTGGAGGCAAGAAAGGTGAGGTCATCTTCACGTTAGATTGTAATGATTCACTTGTAATACCTTCCTTACGTTTGAGCTCAACACACACTGAGGTCCCTGAGGAGCGACTCTCAGATGAGGTTCGCAAAAAAAAATAAATTGATTCACTGCAACGTAACAAGCGCGTCTCTTTGTTTACACTTTTACCGGGGGTGAAAACGTGTTTCCGTATCTGGATTCTTCTTCGTTTTCTGTAGATAGTTTTAGTGAATGGGACACTGCCCCCTAGTGTATGCGTTAACGCTTTGTAAGTATGTTGGCAAACACCTGCACGGACGTCTGCGGACAACACAGCGCATGCACGCAGACTTGCAGAAGCGTAAATCAGGCTTTAGTCAAACATACCAGAATGTGTAGCGGAGCACCATGGGAAAATCTTGTGCATGCAAACAATTGGGTAGCATATACAACTTCTTCCTGTGTGTTGGACTGATTGGGCTCTCTGATACGATACGGTTTGAAAGCCATCCTGGTTTCTGTATGTTTGTCTAACTGCTGAGCAGAACTGGCCTTGGTGGCCCAGCAGTCATTTTGCAGCGGAAATTCCCTGAGTGCACGTTAACCACCGCCGACACTGAACATCGAGAGTTAAGCTCCTGTAATGTAAAGAATTAGGTCTGAAAAAAGCTTTCTGGTCGTCAACGTACCAATAACCTTTTTTAGCTTAAAAATTGCTCGCTGCAGTACGCTGTTACAAGAAAACAATTGCTGAATGTGTCACATTCTCTCCATCTGTGTTCATTCAGTTTGAAAAGAAGCTTGTTTGTTTTTTTGGACAAGATGGGCACAATGACACGTGAAGCCTAACAATTATGATAATGTCTTCCCTTGCCCATTCTCTTGGGCAGAAAAGGACTCGCTTCTTTTCTGGCTTGTATTCTCTGGTTTTTTTCCCCTCTAAAATGAGTGAAACTAAGCCTTTAGCTACAGTATTGTGCTTGCGTAATCCCTGCTGCTCCATTCTGGCTCCTACACACAATGCATGCCTAGTAGACAGAGCGCTAGGGCTCTCGTTGTGGGCTTGTGGGTGGGTGCTAGGGAGGGTGCTACTAACTTCCCGTAGCACCTGCCTTTTGATTTTCCCGTAACCGCAGATGAGCTGTACCGTCATCCTCTTCCACGCAAACAACGGTAATCCAATTAAGGAAGGGGATGTGACAACTGTCTGTATTTTAGGAAGCAAAAGAAAACATGAAAGGCTTTTTTTCTTTTCTGTTGTCTGTTGCTTACATGCATCCTCGCGTGGCTGTGTGAGCGTTCTCTCTGGAATAACCCGTTGTCTGGTGCGTCGTTTTTCCAGCGCCGTCCGGGGTGTAATTTTAACATTTTGAGGAAGTGGAATCTCAAACTTGTGTTATTTTTAAACTCTACAAGTGGTTGAATGCCACTTGTAGAGTAGGTGCCAGTGTGGACAGACTGGATGAATGTGCGGTTCATGTCTCTTAGTTTGTACTCATGAAGATTGATGCATCACTCAAAGGACTGGTGGAAAGTTTATTTTTCCAACAAGCTATTTGTACTTTTGTTATGGTTACTTTTTATTTCCATAGAGTTTTCCGAGGCCCGTTTGGACTTGATGTGTTAGCCAGGCTACCAGCTGGATAAAACATGGATATCATGTTGAGAAAGAGCTATTGATTTTCCCCTCCGGTTACATGGTTTGATTGGTTACACAATGTGGAAAATGGAGCTGGCCATATAATTGCCTAATGCCTGTTGTTGTTGTTGTTGTTGTTGTTTTTTTTCAATGAAAGCCTTGTTTCATAACCAGAACTGTGTCAGTGTTTTTATAGGATCGGCCGTTTAAAAATGTTTATTTGGTTGTTTGCCTTCTGTGAAACTCACCCACTCAGAACGAGAGATGTGAGAGAGATGCACCGATGCACTCGCTGTGCTGTTGGAGTAGTCAAGGTCACTTCATTGGCGGAGGCGTTTTTCTGCTTGTGAATGGAGAATGCCGCGCCGGTCACTCCTGATGCTCCAACGCCTCCCGCCTCCTCTCACACACCCTACACACACACACACACACACACACACACACACACACACACACAAGTCCACACTTGGACAATGGGACTACAGACATGTTCCCATGACTTTCTCCTCTGACCAACCAAAAAGCCCCATTCATCTCTGCCTGGGTCACATGACCTGGCAGGGCTTTTGTGTGGTCCCTACCCACCCCCTCCCCACACACACACACACACACACAAATAGGGGTCTAGTGAACATTTTCAGGGTGGCTTGTCCCTTGAAGCGTGCCCCCGGAGGCCCAAGTCATTGAGTTTGGCTTCAGTGATCAGTCAAGAAGGAAGTACTGGTATAGAAGTCACCACATAAACGCTCCATGTTTCCCCCCCCTCACCCTGCAGAGCTTTTGAAGAATTGTATTTTGATGTTTTTACACATCAGAAAATGTTGTCTTTGCGTCTCCGAGTCTCTTGAGCGTGCTCCACTTTCCAGGACGTGTTTGATATTGCGTGCGATCAAGCAGAGGACTCTGGCTTTACTTTAGATGACAAAGAAGTGAAGGTTTATGATTCCTTAGTTCTCTCTCATCGCACTACAGTGTTATGGTATGTCCCAAATGACAATATCAGCCGTGAGTTGTATTTATCTGAGTGAATCATGTCCAAGGCAGTCTTATAACTACCGCTGTTTATTTACCACAGAAGTGGGAAAAAATCCTGTTGCAATTTTGTGAATACTGCAATTGCGTTGACTTTTGAAACACGTGGACACACCCCTCGCTATACTCTCTTTATAGTGCATTCTGGGGTTGGAGAAATCAAGATGTTAATCCTCAGTTTGGAGATATTCCAAGGGTTTTAGATTGGTCTTAATTCCTTTACTATAAAAAAGTGTATGTTCTTCCGATTTGGAAATTGCAGCCGCCAACATTGCCATTTTTTTCAATGAATTGTGCAGCCCTAGTTGAAACCCTACCATGAGCTTTTCTGTGACTATAACCATTTGTATGAAATGGAGAATATTTGAATAGTAGCCTTTTTTTCAATGTCATGCTGGAATGAATGTATACCGCAGTAAGCATTTGGTTGAATCCCTTCCATGGTCCGCGTGGTGATTGGATCCAGACCCCAGCGCTGCTGTTTTGAGTATTAAGCCACATTCCTGATTCCAATCTCTTCCTCAAGCATCCTGGCTCTTCTCTCCAGCCTCGTCCTAATGACACAGCTATGTATGTTGATTACTGCAAAGACCCCAAGAGCCTGCAGCCAGACCAGCCACTGTGGAGTCTTCTAGGAACACACGCGGCATAGCAGACATTTTTATCTCCCTAACCCGCATCCCTCCCCGTGGATAAGCTGAGATAATGTGGGGGTAGGAAAACCACCGTTATCAACCTCAGAATTTGATTTGAAGTCACAGCTTTCTGATGGAGAAGGTTAGAATGGGATGTCGAGTACGGAGAAGAGGACAAGAGAAGAGGATTTTTTTTCCAATTTTGACGGTGTGATGCCCTCCATGGTGAACTAGTGCAGTGTGAATGAAGGTTAAGTCCTTCTAACTTATTGTGTGCATGCCTCTCATCGTGCACCCATGAAACCCACCGCTAGAATAGATACTAATAACGCGTATTTGCCGATTGCACATGCCTGCAGTCAGCTTGTAGGTGATGTATTGATTGTTCTCATCACACACAATCCCTGCCATGTTAATGTTTTCTGCTGCTGCCGGAATTTGCACGCTCCTGTTGACATGTAAACACAACATTGAATGGGAGAGCATTTCCGTAACACACTCCCCCGATACCCGCGTAAGTGTGAAATACATGTACTGTAGCGTGTGGGTGTTTTGACCTGGATAGGCTGCTTCCAACTGGGCTGAGAAGCCTGAGAGCAGAAGGTCACACTGTCAGTGATTCACTAAGCCTGTGGGCTCTCTCTCTCTCTCTCTCTCTTTCTATCACTCTCGCTCTCTCTCTCTCACTTTCCCTAACTGGCAGTGAAAAGGCTCCCAGGGTAAACACCTAATTGTGCTCCTCTTTTCTGTTTTTAAGCTCTCACTGCCGACCTTGATGCTGACTGATATTGAGTTATGTAATGGGGGTGGCATGTTATTTTTAAATCTAAAGCGAAAGGAGATTGTGTTTGAACAGCGTGCAGTGCCTATTGTGTGTCGGTTAGCGAGGCAATGGAGGAAAAAAAACAACGTGTAATAGCCGCCTTACGTAATACTCTTGAATATACAAACTGTAAGTGCAGCTGTTTTTTTGCATTTCAATTTCAGAGGATTAAAAGACGTTTTTTTACAGTTTCCTTGAAATGGACAACTCTGGTTTGAAAAGTGTTTGTTTTTTGTTTGTGCGATTGCATAATCATTGAAATATCTTCATCATTAGAAAACTCTCTGCCTATGTTTCAGCATTTTCAAACTCACACGCCAGAAAATCCTCTGCATCTTTAAAAGTCATCAGTATTGGATGAATGTCCTGAGCTATCCTCCCACGCTTGAGGGCCGTTATGACCATGGAATAATTATTATTACACATTATCACAGGTTAGGTTAATATGAGGATACTTGTACAATCCTTGGGCATTGAAACCCATTGCATGGTCTCAGACGGTCAGATGGACCCAGTAGTGTTGTTGTCTTGGCCCCAGCCCCCCTGGGTCGGTAGCTAGCTGGTTAAGGTGCCTGTTTTTAGCTCTTTCCCGCTGGGGGTCTTCAAATGCAACCTTTCTCCTCACCAAAAGCCCCATTCGAGCTGGATTCGTTTTTCTAAGAGGACAGATAGCATATGTTAGCTTAGCGGCTCGCCACAGGCAATGTTTGTGAACAGGGAGATAGTTACCGTTCTGTTTTTAGAACTGGTTGTTTTTCAGAAGCAGGATACGGCGTGGTAGCAGTGTGTAGCACACCTACTTGGAAGGTGTTGTGCAAGCCGCTGTGCACTTTGAGATGTAATAGGACACCAAACTGGTAATGTGATTACATTTTCTGTATTTGAGGGTCTATCTAGGATCGTCTACTGTATGTTGGAAAGTTTTCTTGTGGATCATAACATAATGGGGTTTAATGATTACTGGTAAAGCAGGGTTTTCCCCTCAAACTGGAATGAATTTGGATCTGGTGTTGAATAATAGATGATCCTCTGAGGGGTTGTGAAGTTATCTTTGCCTGACAAAGATTAGGAATGTGCAGTTTCATTTAATCTTGGAAAAGGGGAAAATCTCTCTGCATTAGAAAAGTGGTTATAAAACTTGTCCACAGCTGTCTGACTTTTCTCAGCAGCAGCATTTCCATTTTATGTTTGGGGTTTTTAGTTGAAGTTAGTGTAACAGTAAAATAAGTTTACAGGACTGCAAGGGTCAGAGTCACAGTGGCCTGACCATGGTGTGCCTTGGATAATCGTGTATGATGTACTGTAAAAGTGCCTGGTAAAGGAGAAACATTAGAGTGGGTAACAAGGCAGGAACATTTGCAGAGCAAGTAGAGGAAAAAAGGTACAGGTGAGAGTGATTCACTGACAATGGGGAAACATGAAAGTGCTTGAAGTGCTGAGTTTTCAGGTTAGGACAGAACAGACGGAGAGGCCCCGCCGTTCAGCCTGGGATGGGAAGGTGCAGAGCTCAGGCCTGGAAAGTATGGAGGTGCAAATCCCATCGCAGCCTTGTACCCCTGCACTGGGGTTTTGAATTTGACAAGCAGGCAGAGAAGGGAGTGCAGGACGGGGTGACGTGGGGGGAATACGGAGGTTGAAGACGAGGCAGGCTGCCGCATTCTGGATGGGAGGTCGGGGGCTGAGAGTGCTTTGGCAGCCCAGCCAGGAGGGAGCTGCAGCACTCTGGATAGGAGATGACTAAAGCCTGAACGAGGAGCAGCGCAGAGTCCCAGGAGAGTACTCTGATTCAGCAGATGTTGTCGAGTGCAAACCTCATTTGCCTCGGTTGTCAAGATCACGTCCAGATCGGTGACAGGAGTCACTGCGGTGTTGTCAGCAGAGGGTAGGGTTTGCCTCTCTGTCTTTCTCCTTATCTTCTAAACTTTTGTCCTTCCTCTAACAACACGAGCTGGCCCTCTGGTAGCAGAAGTAACCACATGACAGCAGCAGAAGCACCACCCCGTCTGAGTGGCACGGGGATGATCGAAATTCAAAAGTTGACATTTGATACTTAGGGTTGCACTGCTAGCCTGTTGCATTTGATCAGTGCCGTAGTACTGAATGTAGCCTTTTCTTCCTACGGGAGTTTGTGAGTCAGAACCAAAAATATTGGATGGTTAGCGTGTGTGAAGTGCATACGAACCTAGGTTAACCTCAGCCTGGGTGGAGTAAACATCTGTTTCGTGTGTCACTTGCACAGATGGCTCTCCAACTGAACATGTCATCCCCAGTGCTGCAACGGTAAACACTTCATTTAGGCATTTAGCCTCTTAGCTTTCGTTATGATGTGTTAAACATCTGACTCATTCTGTCGCTGCCCATCGTGGGCTCTGCTGACCCTGTTGCATTAGCGGTGACGAGGGTGAGACAGAGGTGGAAGTGAAAGCATGTGCTGCGTTGGTTGGGTAATCACCACTTCTCTGGCGGTGAAAAACAATAATGGATACCTCCTCGTATAGAAGCAGCTATTCTCAGTCAAACGTCAGTGTGTAAAATGTGTAGTTTGGTATGTAAAGAGGTCTTCTCTTGTTTCTGTCACCGCGGTGTGTTGCGGGTCTTTTTTAAGATCTGGGTTTCTTGTTTAGACTTTAGGTTTGACTAGTTTAGACTGAAGTCGACTGGCTGTATCATAAGGCTCGTTGGCTTGCTGTATGGAGGCACGGGGCTCCGTCGCCAAAGGCTGTATTGTACGGCAACGACTAGTTTGGAGCGCAACAGTTTCTTTGGCCTCGGGTTCTCAGCGTTGTTCAAGTTGTATGTATGTGGTCCTTGGTGCTGTTGGTGTCAGGCTTGTCTGTAGGCACTCGGAGAAAGAGACTGATGAGAGAGAGAGGCAGATTAATGTGAGTCTTATGTGCCTTGCCTTTCTGTCGTTTTGTATCCAGCCTTTATTTAGCCAGGCACCACAACAATAGCACATTTTCATTTACAATGACATCTTGGATTTAGAGAAGCCTGACTGCATATGTCTGACTCTACACTAGGCCTCAGCTTCCTCTTCTTACTTGGAGTCTTCTTATCTTTGAATTTTGCCGCCTTTTTAGCTGCGGCAGACCTGTTTCCTCTTCTCTCAACAAACGCCTACTTCCTCCTTCTGTCTGTCTATGTCTCTCTCTCTCTCAGTCTCTCTCTCTCTCTCTCTTGTCACTCTCGCTGTTTTGGCCAAAAGGACTTCACAGAAAAGTTATTTTGAAACAAGACGCGCTTTCTGTCCACTTTTAGCAGCCGCTTGCACAGGAAGCAGGTTGATCAGGAGGAAAACTAGCGGGCCTCTCGTTGTCAAGGTTTCCGGGTGAGTCCTCATCTCTTCAAGCTGTTTTTCCCCTTAAGGCAGTAGCAGAATGCAGTAGGCCTCAGGGTGTGGCTCCTTACGCACTGGGCTCCTCTCTCCTGCCTCCTTTCCTCTCCATGTGTCACCAGTGGGCATGGATACTGTGGTTAGACGTCTGGAGGCTGAACGTTTTGGTGAATTCATGCTGGTCGGTTGGTCCAGGATGTGTTGTTGCCATGTTGATGTGTTTGTTGTGCCATAGGTTGGGTAGGTCGGATCCTGATTGGGTGCGTTTCACAGATCCAACCGGAGTGGAAGAGAAATATAACAGAAGTGACTCGTTTAACGGTTCCACTGTGGCCCTCTCGCGTCCTTACACGGCTTGTGGGTTTAGGGGGTGGAAACAGAGTTTACTGGTTTATGGATACAGAAAGAACATCTTTACACTGTTGATATGTCTTTGAAATGCTTCACATACACATTTAGGATTAGTTGTGCGACTAGGGACCTAATCTTGTCTTGCAGATTTTTTTTTTTTTACTCTGGCAAGTGTTGTATTTTATTTTTCTTTCTCCTCGTCTGACCAGTCCCATGTTCTGGTTGTCTGGGTGTGCAGAATGCCATCCAGGGGCCTCTAATTGTTTCTGACTCACTTGTTTTCCTCAAATTGCTGGCTTGGTCTGTTCGCAACACACTAATTAGGCTAGGCTTGTAACTTGTTCAGGAATACACTGAAGCTCCGTTTGACACTTGTTCCACTGTGTGTGCAGCCTTAGGCATAGAGACACACAGACACACACACACACACACACACGCACACACACAGATTTCAGGGGTATATGTACACAGTATAAGTTTCTGTGTTTTCAGAAACAAGTCGGGTCGGCGTCCCATCAGCGTGCTTGTTTCTGAGGCCTCGGCGGGTGGCTGGAAGGCTCTTAGTTGCTGTTGAGAGTTGTTGCAAGCCTCTGGCAGAGACATTTGACAGGATATCCTGGTTGCAGCAGTGGAGCGAGAACCAGGGCAAGTTTGTGAAACAAAGAGCCCTGCTGAGACGCAGTCGGTACACGCCGGCCCGCCGAGATTCACACAGCGAAAAAGCCACCAGGCTTTGTGGCGGTGGCAGCGTGCCGCTCCAACTTTTCAGCGGGGTGGGACGACGAGATGTCCTATTGAGTCTTTATGAAACAGCTCTTCGTATGGTGTCGGGGGATCATTTGGCTGTAGTTGAACTAAGGTTTTAATTGTTTAACCTTAAACATGCATGCTTGTGTCAGTCCTTATGGCAGAACTCTATTTGTTTGAATCTCTGCCATGTTTCTTTCTCACCCCCCCCCCCTCCTTTTCCTTCCCTTTTCTCTTCTTCCTTCATTTGTCACTGTTTTGTTGTCTTTTGTCTTACAGCCAAAGGCTTTGCCTATAGGGTGGGGGCGGGATTAGTGTAGTCTTACTGTCAGGGAACTCAATCAGAGCCTGCCTGCGGGGCCCGTGGTCTGTTTTGTGAGAATCTGCATGAAGAAAAGGATCTACTCCCTAAAGAGCGTCGGATATAAAGGGACGGGGTTTCAATGCATATGCGAGTGTTTGTGGTGTGTGTGCTCTTCACCATGGGCGTGTGTGGGTATTTTTGACAATGCACACCACTCCTCAAGGGTGTAACAAGATCCTCCTGTGGCTTGTGTGTCTGTGTGTGTGTGTGTGTAGCTGTGTGAAGGCGTCAGGCTCGGAGCAACAATAACTCTCGGTCCTCAGTGATGTGTTGTGGCCTTTTGTCTCAGCTCTCAGATAAAGGATGGTGCTCTTTTTGTA
>CABFOQ010015389.1:1257-29153 GCA_900660455.1 Gephyroberyx darwinii | reverse complement strand
CAGCTTAGAAACATAGAAAATTGGAAGACAGAGAGAGAGAGAAATTGTGTTCACGTTCAAATGTAAATAGCCAGCCTTGGAGCGAACCAGGTCACAACTAAATTAATTTTTTTGATGAATGTGGTGAGGAAGACCAGTCCCATTCTGTAATGCCCTGGTCGTGTAATGTGCCATGCTAGTGGCAGCCTGTTGCAGCAGCTCCAGTGTCTTTTACTGTGCATTTGTATATATTTGTTTATTTTTCACATTTTGTATATTGTATATTTTGTATATTATATCATTATTTTTAATCTTTATTTTTATTATTCTTAGTCTTACCGCCGTTTTTATTCTTAGTCATGGTATTGCACTATTGTTATTGCTGCTGTAACAAAGGAATTTCCCCCAGGATTAATAAATTACCTACCTACCTACATACCTACCTACCTACCTATAGCATCTTATGCCTGTATAAGATCATTGTAATCTGCACTGATGAATGACTTTTCTACTCTATCAACCTACTGATGCTGTCTTCTGATGCCGACATTCATACATGAAAATGTGTCTAGGTGATTAACAGGTCACATAGCTCATTTAGCAAGGCATCCCACAGGGTCCTGTCCTATGTCACAGAGATACTTGTGTGATTAGACAGCCGTTATACATTGTCCTACACTGTATGTACCCTTTCCCCCCTGGGCCTTCCTCATGTCAGTGTCCCCAGTCTAGCTGTCACCCTCAAATACCCTCCCACTGATTATAGCTCAATGGATGTCATCAATCATCACAGACAACCAAGAGGTACTGTAGAATTATGATGAATTCAAATGATTGTAACGGTAATGTTCCCGAGAAGGTGTGTGTGAGCAGGGGTGAAAAGTACTTGAGTAATTGTTCTTCATTACTATACTTTTTCGGCGGATTTGTACTTTACTCGAGTATTATTCAATTTGTATACTTGTACTCTTACTCAATTACATTGTAGAGAAAAATACTTTTTACTCCTCACATTTAAAATTCAGACCTTTCAAGTACAAGTAAGTCTTGCAGGTCCAACGAACTTTAGAAACTTAAAATTAGTATTATTTTTTTCATTGGCTGAACGAATAATCCCACAGCCGTACTTTATTTAAAACCAATAAGATCCCTATCAATGGAAAATGAACCCGCCCATACCCATGCTTATTGGTCCTTGTGCAAGACCAGAAAGCGGGGACCTTTGATGACACCTGCTATCAGAATATGACAGTCAGAGAAGCTACAGAAGATGGCCACTAAAGTTACGAGGGATGAGGACGAAGCGATCGGCACCCATGGCCCAATGGATAGACAAGATTTTGAACCAGTACCGATACTTTAACTTAAGTATAATTTCTGGGTAATTTTTACAAGAGGCGTCTGTTTTCTTGAGGTCAGTGAATTGATTCTACATTTGTTTGTTTGATATATGTTTTTAGAGTTATTAATGTTATTGCAGCAAGGTGCATATTGTTTGTTGGACTTTTTATTAAAATCATTGCTGGATGTAGATTTTCATAATATTGTTGAAGTACTTCATTGTAAGTGAGTTTATTCTTTTGTTTCAGATTGAACGTTGCCATAGTAGCTAGCCAAGTTAGTAGGCCTGGTTAAGTGTTAGCGGGCCTTGATCTGTGATGATACTTGTAGATCAACCTGTAGTTGTGAGCTATTACTGCTGGTTTGGTAGGAACAGATTGCTTTTCACAGGTTTTCCAGATTGCAACACACTAAAAGTTGCTCAGACCAGCACCTTGCTGTGATGTGCAACACTTTCCCTCCTACAAGAGTCATAATAGAATAATAATTACAAAGAGACCTAGCTCAAAAGTTCTCATTTCCAGGACATACTCTCACTACAACAAGAAGAGCTGAGGCAGACACAAATTATAACCAAAATGGAAAATTTTGCAATAGTGGACTGAACAAATTGAATTACTAGTTTTAACAGTTCCATACACTATTAACTACAGAAAAAATGACTAGGGTGCGTCCACAAGTTTCACTTTTACTAATGTGACAAGGACCCTTTACAGAATGGGGAAAACAAACATTGATACAAATAGTTTTTATTTACATTCATGTATTGCATTATTGTATTATTTTATCCATGTGTACTTGCACACGTGCACAGCCGGGCGGTCAATGTCACAAGCCCAATCTGAAGGCAGTTTCCTGATTCAAACAAAAAGCTCACCTTTAATCATTAAACCACAACATACAGAGCAGTAAATGGGCTATAACTGTAAACTGACACTGGTTTTCCCATTTAACATAATTGACAATAACATGAATGAGCATAAAATGTATCAACAACTGGATGTTTGTCACTTACAGGATAAGCTCAAGAGAATATCTTGCTCCAATCTTGTCTGTCGTCCTGCCTGCGGTGAGATGATAGTATTGACCCAAAGAACTGATGAAGGGCGCTGGGTCCATTCCATCGCCTTAGTGTCCAATCACAGAGTCAATATTTACACCACCATTTAAAAAACAACTCAGCAAGAAGAGCAGCATCAAAACCAGCGGCGCCTGGGTGGGCTAAGTTATGACTTTTATAGCTGATGTAATTCCTCCCAGGCTAATAGCATAAATTGATGTTACAGTACAAATAAACATGTGTCTACAAATAAATGTGATTGGTTACACTCAGTTTGTCATGATTGATGTTTATTCGATGGCTTTGCATTCTACTGAAGCTGCTTGTTAATAACAAGTACACACATATTATGGAGGACCACAGGTGTCACGGAAATAGTAATAAAGCATTTCATTAATTCATAAAAATACAAATTCATTTATTAATCTATAAATAAATATAATAAATTACAAAGTAATTCATTATTTGATATTTTATAGACATATTGATATTTTTGGGCAATAAAAAGAGGAATTATAAAAATAATTTATAAATGAAATATTCATACATCAATAAATAGTTCAAATTAAAAAGAGATTTACAAAAACTACATGACATTCAATAAGTAGGTCATTTAAAAATACATTAATGCATTCATAAATAAATAATGCAATTTCAAAATCTTTGAAAATGCAGTTTAAAAAGACAAATAACTGTATTCACAAATTGAATTAAGAAATACAGATTTTAATCTGGCATTTAAAAGCGTTTCCTTTTCCTATAGCTATGTATTTGATTTGCTTAGTCATTTAGCTTCTCCTTTTAGCCTCTCCATTTAGCCTTTCTGTGACACTTTGGGCCTTGTGCTGGTAAAACGAGGTAAAACAATGCAAATTAGCCATGGGATGTAACAAGCTCTCTGGTTGGTTAGAGAGCCGCACCGCCTCATACCTAGCCTGCTATCTTTTCCAACACTGTTTTCGGCGCCAAGAAGACCCTTTTAAAATGTCTTTAAATGTTCAACACTCTCTTAAAATGTCCAACACTGATTTATCAAGAATTTTAAGGGACCATGCCAGTGAAATGGAGCGCTGATCCAGAGAGTGTTGCACCGGTGGAGAGACCTTCAACTTCGGCACCCACCCTGGCAAGACACCCTGTTGACAGTAATATGCACGGCTAACGTTAGCTTCACTCGATGTAGCCCCGCTCATTTAGGAGCAACATACACTGCTTATATGTATTTTGCTACAGTTTAGTATAGTAGCCATCTCTCCATGGGGGAAGATCATACTAGCTAATGGTAGCTAGCTAGTACTGCTAGGACTCCCAAGAATTCTTTTCACAAGCTAACATGTGGTCCTCCATAGCATATGCCCACAATGTTCCGGCAGAATAAGTCAGCATACAGCCTATACGTACATATACTCTTGACTCCACCACTGTTGGAGTAGAGCACCATCACTTGATGGAAAGCTGTAATCACATTAAAGTCTCTTTTTTGGGCATGGCTACCAAGGGGTCTGGCAATTTTTCCTGGTCTGTGCATTACAGTGCAACATTTGTACTCAGCAGCACTGTACGTGTGCCTACACTTTTCTACAACTGGATGATGCATTTACAACAGTTGGGTTCATCTGAACCTTTTCCGATTTTTGAAAAGGATTTTTGAAAAGGATTTTTGAAAGTGTCTAAAACCTTTAGAAGCAGTTAAAATGAGGCATAACTTCAGCTTGAAGAGGAAATCTTTTATTTGTGATGGGCAACCATAGTTGGATTGTATGCAGGGGATAAATACCATGTTCATATGCAGTTCATGTAATTTCAGTTTGGAACACAACTAGGACATGTAATAGATCAGAAGGAGAGAATGAAGTATATATCAGCTACGCTACCTGCTACAGTATACAGATACTGGTGGCTTTTTACCTCTACTTCATCTCTAATTTAATATTGTTGGCCTACTAATTTTTACTTTGAAAGACTCCATCAAGCTGTTGTTTTTCTTTCATTTAACAACAAAGTAAAAAAACAGTGTCTATAACAACATCTAAACCAACACAACTAAAAACATTATCGCATTATTCACCCATACCCTCCCATGTGGCAAGCTTACAACTAGCATTCTGCTAGTTTTCACTTGTTTTAGGTCTCCTGCAAATCAAATTGTGTTTGTCAACAAGGGTGTGATTTGTGTGCTTCATACTTTGTTTTGTATGGTTTAATGCACAACCATTAACAGGCAGTGTATCCATCTGGACTACTGAAGGAGACCACACAAACCTATTGATAAATATTGTAAAGTCCTATCCAGCTCTTATGTAACACTGAGACTTGTTTACAGTGAATCAACAGATGTTTTCCACATCTGGATTCAAACAGCGCTCTAATCAGAGGGAGACGTTTCTTCTCTGGTTTTATCTTCAAAACTTGGTTTGGCTTTGTTTTTTTAGGTGCTCTTTTGATTTATACAACAAAAGAAACTATCTGCAAAGGCAGAAGTAAAAAGGGTGATATTTATTAAAACTATGTAAATAATCTACCCCTGGGTAAAGGACAGTAAGTGAACAAAAAGGCATGCATGGTCACATTAAGCATGGCTTTACATTTGTAGCCATTGCTCATTCAATGGATTTTTTTCAAAGAGAGAGAGACAATCATGCCTCATCTGTTCCTCTGGAGTAACCATGGACCAACCAAAACCAACATGTAACAAAACCTGTACTAACCCAAAAAATGACACATTATCAATAAACATCCAAGAACTGGTAACGAATTCTAGGGATTAAAAATTTGCTTGATCGCTGGTGAAAATAATGTTTAAGGACTTCCGATGCCAAACTGTGCTGATGAAAAGAAGCGGCTGGCTACATTCATCTCAAGTGCTGGGTCTTCATCAGCTCACTGAAGTATTCCTCAGCGTTTCAGCGAGATTGCACTGGCTAAGCAATAGATCTGTATGGTTATTCAACGGTCCCTATTGAGAGAAGAGAAAACAGCCCAGCAGCAACCCTCTAATCAGCAGGATAAGAGCCTCTACTTGTGGAGCCGCCAAGTGACTCATGGTTCTGCCACTGTCTAAACAGACACAATAGGAGCTGATTGGAGAATCAGTCAACGAGCTAAAGACTGATTGGCTATTTCTGATTCAAATAAGTTCATTAAAAGTTTTTGATACTCAAAGGAAGGCTATGCATTTCATTAACAGGTTAGGCAGCATAAAAACAGGGTTGTGTGTGTGTTGCGTATGTTGTGTGTGTGTTAGTGTGTGTTGTGTGTATGTTGTGTTGTGTGTATTCAATCAGCAGTGGTGGACCACTACAGCAAGAAAATTGCCATCATTGCTATTTATTTTTTCCAACTTCTCACAAAAATACGCACGAGTACTGAGTACCTCATTAAGTAGATGGACTGATACAAGTACCGATCCAAGTACTACTCAATTTACAGTCATTCATGTTATCTAGTATTGGCCTATTACAAAACCATTACAAGAATAAGGGCATTAATTGCGTTTATTTATTAATTTGATCAAACTATGCACTCACAAATTGCCAATCAAATAAAAGAAAATAATAATACTGAATGACAATACAATACATAATACAGGATAGAGGAATTTGTACCACTAAGATTTGAAACCACACCACAATTCTTTCCCACTGCTGGACAGTCACGGCAGACCTTACAGAAGAGGATGGTGCCATTTTGGTGTCTCACTCTCTGTCCACAACCAGTCCATCTTCCACAGCTCAATTGTTGTTCATTTTTTGTTGTATGTGTGGGGTCAGTGTTTTCCTCTACTGCTGGTTGCATGGTGCCAACATTTTCTACTGCTTCAGGCTGCATGCTCGATTGCTTCGTTTTTCTCACCCAGAACGCACAGGAAACAATCGCCTACGTGGCCCTCGGAGGCAGGAGTCGTATTCATACGTTGCCATTTATTTGGCAACTCAACATTAAAAAAGATGGAAGATGGAAAAGATGAAACGGATAAAAGGGTATTATTAGCAGGTTTTGCCGACTCATTTGTAATTTCAAGAACATATTATGAACTTTCAAGAGCAGTTTTTGCCTTGGGACCCTGTTAATTTCTGACCCTGATCTGCATCGCCTTCACTGTGTATTGTCAATAATTTGCTGCTGCAAATGCTGCTGGTTTTAAATTTTCACAGAGTAAGCGTTTTCCTTCTGGAAACTCCAGAAAGCAAAGTGGTGGGGATTCAAGTAATGACATCTGGGAGCCCAACTCCACTGTTCTCCGTCCTCCCTATCCATCTGTTTCTAATCCCTTTGATTCCAGGCTGATTGGGCACCTAGTATATAGGTGTGTGTGCTGCTTCCTACCTGTCTCTCTATGTTGCGGAGGAGGCGTGTGGGGCTACTGGGCTCAGTGTCACCATCCGAGGCCCCAGCTGTGTAGGACAGCCCGGCCGTCTCCCTCAGCAAGGTCTGCTGGATCTGTCTGTCTGTCAGCGGCTGGGACTCTGCCAGCACCACACCAACCTGGGACACACACATACACATACACACACACACACACACACACACACATTTTCTATCAGAGCATGTAACGGATGTTAACTCTGAAATGTGGAGTGCAGGTAATAAACAGGGTTCATACACCTTTTTGTCCATAACTCTTCCAAGACTATTCCATGACATATAGCACATATTCCATAACCAATATTTCTCAGCGTCTATGGTGAGAAATATTTTTACGCTGAATATCTGATCTGAATGTCCCAGGTCTTGTTTCTGTCTACAACTACCACTGAGAAGCAATACTATCAGGAAATTTGGTTTGATTTGGGGAAGTGGATCCAAGAGCAGCCAAGCTTGACATTAAACATTTCACAAGTTGTAAAAAAATAAACAAATTTCCATGGCATTTCCAAAACTATATGCACATGTTCCATTTTCCATAACTTTTCCAGGTCTTGAAAACAGTTTCTGAATCCCGTAACTGCAGTTTTTTTTTCCATAACCACAGGAACCCTGAATAAAATGACCACCGCAAGACGTGGCCACAACGTCATCAGTTGGTAAGTCACAAAATTACCAAAAAGTCCAAATAACTTCTGTGGCAGTTGCGTGATGTGTTAGCCGGGTAGCCAGAAGGCTATCTTAGCAATCGATGTTCATGTTAAAATGTGACTGCAGGCAACTGCATAAATACAATGCAGTAGGTAGTGTGCTAATCAGGTGTGCTTACAACAGTACAGTGATGGTTAGCGGACCACATACTATGATTACTTACCTAACTAGCTGACATTATCTAAACACAAAATCAATCAGATGACGAAATGTTCACTTCCCTGTTGAAAACAGCAAAGAAATGAATCATGTGTTGAGGTGGCCAAGTTTTACGTGTAAAAACGCAATCAGTTGTCCACAGCCGTTGCTGGCTAGTAAGTTCCCTCTATGGCCACCAGAGGGTGTGTTACCTCACCTGAATGCCCTCTGGACTTTAGTCTTACCTTGCTGGAGCGGATGTGCTGGTGCAGCTCCCCCAGCTGCTGTATTCTCCCCTCCAGCTCGGCCAGACGCAGCAGCAACCAGGTCCACCTGCTGCCCACCTCCGCTCGCTCCTCCAGCCACCTCCTCTCACTGCCACTGGTGCTGTTGCTGCTTGGAGAAGGGAGGGGTGATGGACAAGAGAAATATAGGTGACAAAGGGTAAGACGGTTATCGATTTGTCAATATTGGCCTTTTATTAAAAATGAGATATCGACCATTCAGTGTCGTCCACTGCTGAGTAATGGAGGGTGCTCCTTTTTTTACTCAGCATCTGTAAAACCTGCCATGAAAGCTGCCTCACCCTGCCTTAAGGATCTGCCAACCCACCTGAAAGAATTTCATCAGTATGGGTTTAAATTGAGAGGTTTAGTGTCCCAAAGGCTTTTCCACCTTGTCAAGATAAATGCTTTGGAATGAATCTGGCCAAATTTCAAGATATTGAATAGCGGCAACCACCAGCTTCAATACAAAAATATCGTAAAAGACTAATACTGGTTGAACCCTGGGTGAGAACACCCCAGAAGATATGAGAGATAGAGGAGAGAGGAGAGAGAGAGGGGAGCGCATGAAGAGACAAACAAAGCATGAGAAGCATTGGCAACAGAATGTGTCTCCAGAAAGAGACAAACAGAGAGACGGACCAATTCACAGATACTTCTTGCTAAACCTATACTTAAAGTGACTTTGAAAACCTAGCCTCGCTTCTAACCGCAAAAGATAGGCTGAGAACATATGGCCTTGTGGTTGCATGCTGCACTGTCAACAAATATATCCTATTCTACACAGCCATGCCGATGTCCTAACAACAAGGGGGCTGAATTTTGCTGAACCAAAGCCTATCTAGGCCACAGAATAAATCATTGGTCATGTGTTTGTGCGTCTATATGTTTCCATGGCACTAGGCGGTTCCGCATTCATCCTCTTTATGTGTGTGTGTGTGTGTGTGTGTGTGTCACTGCTGGCTTTGGCAGGGGCCATAGTTACCATGGCAGTGCTCTTGGACCTTGGCTAGGCCACAGAGGGACTCCCCCACTTCAAACACTCTGCTGCAGAAGAGGGAAAGGTTAGGCCTGGCTGAACCGACAGTCAGGGAGCAGCCATACACACAGCTTACCAAAACAGCTTTACCTTTGGTGTTATGATTATCAGGCTGCTTTAATGTCAGCCTGTTTGATCAAATAGAAAGAGACTTGCATGCGCGATTGACTGCAAAGGATTCTGTTTGTTTTCATGATCAGGGTTTGTTACTGTTCAATATGAAGGAAATGAAGAAATGAAGAGAGGCTTAGAACTGGCTAATGACGCTGCCATTGAGTTTCACTGAAACCCTGAGCTAACATCTAATGCTAAAAGAGCAGCCTCGCTCCTTCCTCCGGACACAATAGCCAGACCTGGCAGCCCTACAGCTCTCTGTGTCCGGAGAGGAGAGGAGAGGAGAGGAGAGGAACCTCAACCAGACCAAGTTCATCACATTGAACTGCATGATAATAATAAGTACAATAAAACTTTAAAAATAATATTCCACAATTTGTTTCAGATCTCATTTCATGAAACATTACAATCAGTATTTGCTTTACATCATTAATTTAGACGACATAAATGTGTATCATAATTTCATCATGATATGATTCTATTCTTCATATGGTTTTCTTGGGAGTTTTTCCTTGTGTTCTTTGAGGGTCTAAGGCTGGTGGTGTGAGGTCGGACTGGTTTGTAGGCTTGTTTCTGTCTTAACATGCTATTTTGTGTTTTGTGTTCTGCGTCTGTTTCCTGTGTTGTTAATGTGTTTATCGTTGAGACATGTTTTGTGATGAAGGGCTGTATAAATAACTTGGACTTGACTTGACATGCTCACACATACACACTTTATTGTGAGGATACTGATATTTCTATATGTTTCCTGGATGTGTCTCTCAGCCAAATCCAGGTTTAGTAAAAGGCCGGCTCCAACAAGTAGCACTAGGCCTAATGCTCTTGCGGGGGCATTAGGTTTCCAGGGTGTGCCCTCCAGTTTAACTTTCCAAACATTAATCTGCCCTTTCACAACTACCCCCATATATCTAAAATTGAGAACACATGGGAAACTGAAAATAAACAAGAGCCGGAGTTGTGAAGGGCTGCTGACAGCACAGAAAATGAGCAATGTAGATATGTGGATTCAAACGAAGGTCAAACCGCTCAAGCAGCTAAGTCACAATTTTAGTGTTACAGGTTCACACTTTATCTAGGCGACCCTCAAGGCTGGAACTTAAAGGCTAACTATTTCCACATTTTCTAAAAGGGACAATGACCTGTCTCCTGTCCAGTGAGGAGAGATGCTATTCAAGGAGGAGCTCGCCATAAAATCTCCCCATGGGGATCTATTGAAGGAGTACAGAGCATTGTTCCCAACAAGAGGAGAACACACTTGGACAAAAGGCAAGCTGACACTTCCAGGAGGCTGCCTGAACCTGGCCAAACAAATAAAGACACACACACACACACACACACACACACACACACAAACACACACACAAAAGAGCATTCCCCGTTCCTGTTCCCGGTGATACTAAACATGTCCTGCTTTGTCATTGGCTCCAGTTTATTGGACAGATTAAGGAATCACAGTACAGAGATAGAACTGACTGCTGCCTCTACATTCAATCAGCAAAAGAACACCCCCACTGCTAGAAAAAACGTGGAGTCGACTAATGTCCCTCTAGAACAAAAACAAATACAGTCTTAATGTTTCAATTTCACATTTTAATTATAACAAACTATGTTATATCTAGCGAATAAATGGCACTGCAACCTGCACTAGAACAGGAACTGGGATCAAACAGGGACAGAATGTAGAAACCAGACCAAATGCCACTGCTATATACAAATCCCATCCTCACAACTCCCATTCCCATTTTGCTGGGTTATTGGTAGTATTGTTTACATCACTAGTAGTAGTAGATGGTGCAGAGTGTCAGGAAAGACAAGAAATGAAAGCATTTAAACCATCATGAGACACTGAAAGTCTTCATCGAAACCCAGGATCAAAGGGCTTCCCATTGACAACCAGTGTCAAACACACTGCATCATATCCATCAGTTTGATGACACTGACTGGATGATATCTGGTTTTTAATATCAGTTCTATATATCGGTCTAACACTACAACAAAGTTTGTTAATTGGACTGAAGCCCACAGCATTGTGAGTGTGTGTTTAGAGCCTTGTTCAGTTGATTCAACAGGACCGGGATATTACCCCTCCTGTCCTAACACTGACGTCCCCACATTCCTGACCAGAAGTGTGTTTACCTGGTAACATGCTGGCACTAAGGAGAAGTAAACCTTGGCTATCCACAGAGACAGAAGAATAGCCAGCCCAGCTGTGACTTTCAAACGTCACACCAAAGACAGCAAGTCCTGATTCTGTCCTGTGCCATGGCGCATATACAGATAGAAACGGAGGGGAAGGACTCAACCGGAAAGAAGGGGAGGGCAGACACCATATAAGGAGACTTCCCTTTAACACTGATGTTAAAATTCAAGTCAAGTTTATTTGTGTTGCCCTTAATCACAGTTACAGTCTCAAAGGGCTTCACAACCACCACATTCCAAAAACAACAGATGAAAAACAAAAACATAAAAACACCCTCAACCATAGACCCTCAGCGACGACAAGGAAAAACTGCCATGAAGAAAAACATTTTCTGCTGCTTCCTACTGAGGCTATCAGTACTTTTCCTGTATCCTGACAATAAATAGGCAATGACATTATCTGTCTTGTCCTATGTGGCATATTTTGATGCTTGACATGACTGACTTGAATTTGCCTTTTGTAAATTGACAACAATGCTGTAGCGATGGTGCATACACCGAATACAACATATCAATGCCTATGATTTATTACTAGCATGGGATTCATTTTGTTGTTGCTTGATTTTTGCCTCACCTGACCAAGCTTTAGCCAAACTGATCTCCTTCACTGCTCTCCTTCCCAGCCTACTACAACCCTACTGCTACCCCAGAATTCAACCACAATGAAATTTCCTAAACTGACATATTATCCATTAAAATTCAAATAAAATTTAAAAAATGAAAATTATTGTACAGAATGTGCACTGCTCTGCAGTTTGATGCTGTGTCCTTTGGCTTATCACCGCCACAAATAGCCTTGGTTATGAACACTGTGACGGCCATAACACAACACAAACATTTCCCAGTAAATACTAAGCTGTTGCAGAGTGCCACTAGCTATCCAGAGTCAGCCATAGTGCAAGACTTACAACATCCTTTTCCCTCATCTGGGTCAAGGGCAAAAGTGAGAGCCTACACACACACAAACACACACACACACACACACTTAAAGCAATTCCCACTGAAAAGAGGAGGAACCAGGGCAGGATGGCACAGAATGGCTGGCATGTTGGCTGGCAAGTTTGTGTTTATTTCCTTGCCTGTGGGTAAGGAGAGCTAGCTAGTCAGTTGAAATCTGTTATGATTGCAGCAAGGAGTGTGTGTGTGTGTGTGTGTGTGTGTGTGTGTCTGTGTGCGTGTGTGTGTGTGTGGTTGGAATTTGTCAGAACACAAACAGCGAAACGTCACACTCTCCACAGCTGGGAGGACCAAACTTGTTCTCCTAGCCACCACCCTGTTAACTCAGTCCCCGGGGCCAAGTGAAACATGCACCAAGTTTGAGTGTAATACTGGAGCGGGTGGAGCAGCACTGAGGCAGGACTCATACAAGAGGGCTTCTGTATTCATACCTTCATCCTCTCCATGTTACACCATCTTTGTTTTACTCTTTTGATCTCTCTCTCTGTTCACAGTGCCTGCAGCGTCCCTAGCTGGCTAGTTGTCTAAGGGTGTGAGCGTCTGTTGGTCTCAGTAGAAACAAGGCCGATAGGTCCAGCTGACGTCAACGGACTGTGACTGGGTTCAGCCTTGGACCAATGCTGGAGCAGCGGAACAAAACCTTTGGCAACATGCCTGAAGTGAAGTTGCTCTTGAGTTAGTTAGTGGTATAGGTAGCTTAATATTTGACCATGTGTGCAATGGTATGATTTGCCTCAAATTCATATGCTTAGAATGTGATTCACATGATCTCTAAGCCTCTCCTTTATAGCCTGTTTATTTAGCTGTAATAACCTGCTGTGGTAGCCAGGGAAACACGCCAAATATGCCCAGTTCAAAACGAGGAACAGACCTCAAATTCAAAGAGACCCAAAACTTGAGGTATACGGAAACAGGTGCCATATTTTACTGAGAAGCAGCTCATAAAAATGAAGAAATACCCTTTCTACATTGCTATTCATTCTGCTGCATTGCATCATCACATGGCCATCTTGGAAGACAAATAAATAGTTGTTTATAAACAAATAACACAAGAATAATCTGTGTTTATGGCCTTATTTGAAGAGAAACCAGAGCTGGGTAACCCGTTCCTCAGTAACATGTTACAATAATGTTTTTTATTTTTTCCAGTAACAAGCAGTGTACAAATTACAATTTTAATTTCAGTACTTATATTCCAGTTACCAATAAAAAAAATATTTGTTACTTTTGTTGTCACCAAAAACCATATCCCACCCTCATCTCCCAATTCATGTTGCTCATAGTGGTCTCCCTCTGTGAGTTGACAGAGGTTTGCCCTGAGCGAGCCCAACCTCTATGAGCTGGCCTAGATGAAAAAATAGTGAAGTTCACTTCGTCCAGGTGAAAGAATTCTCACTACTTTGATTTAGAAGGATGACAAGAACATTGGACCTCAACGCTGTTTGGTTTCCTGATCATTCACAGGAGAGGAAGTGACTGTCCTGATTTTTGAAAGGAAGAGATGTAATCACGAGTTTTGGGTGTTTAAAGGAAAAGTACTATCACAGTTATCAGTTATGTAACCAATGAATGCTCCCATAGTGTAATAGGTAAAGTAAATATAACATTACTTTTGAAACAAGTAACAAGTAGTACAGTACTTTTTTGAGTAACACACCCACCACTGTAGAGAACACATGAAACCTCATGAGACCACTACAAATAAACTACTTCCACTAGTTAACTACTCACACAGGGAAAGTCTTGGTTCCTCTGCGAGTCTTGTCCTCCTCAGGCTCTTCATCTGAACTGCTGCTGGCCGTGGCCTCAGAGTCCAAGGCTTCCTGCAGGCCTTTCAGCACCGCCTGGCTGGAGCGTCTGAACTCTTGAAGCTCTGTGAAGGAGGACGAGGCTTTGGGCCAGTCTAACTGAGGCAAGCAGGGTTTGCTGCCCGCTGGGAGAGTCTGGGGTGGAAGAGGCTTGGAGTCTGGGCTGTCGGAGGATGCACCTCCGGTTTGAGGCTGCCTCTTCAGCCCATCCAGCTGCTGGCTACAGTGCAGCGAGGCGTGCTCCCCTAGCAGAGATTGCAGTCTCCTCTGGAGTCTGTCCGCCCGGGTGAGTAGCCCTGCCTGCCTGGAGAGCTGCCACTGAGCCTGCTCCTTCATGGCCTCCTCCAGCACAGCTTCAGGTTCAGGCTGGTAAGTGCCCGCCCTCTTGTCCCAGGGATGCAGTGGAGCTGGGGTCAATGGAGTGGGGGGAGTGAGGGGGGCAGGATGGCACTGAGCCTGGAACTCCCCATGGGAAAATGGAGGAAGAGGAAGATAAGGAGGAAGAGGGGGGTGAGGCACATCACCACCAGCTGGCCCACAGCCAGGAGCACCAGAGTGTCCACGCTGCAGACACGCCTCTTGGCTAATGTGCTCAGGGACTGGGACTAAAAACATGTCTTGTACACCTGGAAGCGCTGAGGCCACCTGATGGGAATCTTTCAGGCTTTTGCTGAGGGACAGGAGGCTGAGGAGGGACGCCGGGCTGGGGAGGAGCACCATCTTACAATGTTCAGCAGATGCCTGTCGAAAGGGGGGGAGGACAGGGTTCTCAGGGTTGTTGGGGAATTCCAGGGGGCTCTTGGTGAGGCAGGAGTCCAGAAAGGGCAACGAAGGGAGGTTCAACCAAATCTTCTGGGAGAAACCGCCCTCCGTCATTTTCATCTGAGGCTCCAGCTCAATGCTCAGCATGGCGCCCCCATCTGAGTCCATGTTGGTGGAGGTCAGGGTTGAAGACAGGTGGATCCCATGGCCGTCCTTCAGTATTTTGGTCAAGGCTGGGGCCATTCCCTTTTCTGAATCACTGATGCTCTTGGTAGCCAGCCAGCAGACTTTACAGACCACGCCTTAGATGATCAGATGTTAGCCGGTAAGAAAAAACACAATCATTTTCAGCTATTGGTCATTTCCCCTACTGAGCCAAATTAAACCCTTATGAAAAATAACTGGTATTCCTATAATAAATTTTAGAGGAATGCTGCTCAAATATCACAACTCAAAGTCCCTATAGTAATATTAGAGTGATACCATAGGTGACAAAAAATACAATAAAGTACAATTTGGTTACAATAAACTCACTGATGAGCATCACACAGCAGAAGTCCCTGTATATATATTACTTTATATATTGTAGGGATATTATGTGAAATTTATAGTGCACCGGAGGTCAGAAATACCATTTATGTCGACAGTTAGACCTGCCACAGGCACACTTTAGCCCCTACAGCAATACTGCAGTGATTTTTCGTTGGGGAATCGACCAATCCGTAACTAGCTGAGGTTAGCCCAAATGTATCGGTAACGGATCTTGATCTTGGTGCCTCCATGCGTAAGGGGGTGCATATGAAATTGTGTTTGTAAAGAATAATTAACAAACCATTCTCTGTGCGTGCCACGGAAACCTAATTTCATACTGGGAATGTCAGTTGGCGCGTACGTGCATATCCTATCGGACAGCCACCAGTGAAACATCCATTATCGGACAAGTCCCCGTTTAACGGGCTTATTTCCTTTACAGTCCTTTGGACATTTAGACCACAATCACCAACAACTGTCATTCTGCAGAATTTAAAGCGCTTTACCAACGTATAGACATTTTTTGTGACGATACACAGGGTCTGTTGGGCAGGACCATCCGCCAAAATAACGCTGTACGATGAAGTTAACCTAGATTACTTCTGTTTTCCTGGCTCCTAAAACTTGTATAAACCTAGCGGGTAACGTTAGCGTTAATGTTTCAGCCCAGATCCCCATCTTGTTAACAAATAGTTGTGGAAGAAAATGGAAGTGATGCACACATCATGATAACAAAACAGGGATTGAGCATGTTGGGCTACCTGTCCGAGAATGGAATTAGGAGTTTGGAGGTTTTATTCTCTGCACCGGTAATCGTCCATCACAGGTAAAATAGGCGTAGGTTCTGTTACATAAACCAACGATAGACAGGCGGTTTCAGAGCCACTTTGACATTGGCAAGCAGCGGTTTGCTCAGGGTCGTGCTGGCAAAACTGTCGAGCTTGTTATCGGAGACGCTGAAAAATAGACGTGTCCGATAATGGACCCCGTTACAATAGCTAACATTCCGTGGTAGAAAACAAAGTCCGTTAAACAAAGTCTAGTTAAAGTTCAGTCTACTCACCTGACCAGGATCCTAAAAAGTGTCAGCCGTTCGCTTAATCCTAACGTTTACACCAGAGATCTGACATCAAGTCTTGCTTCCGCTGATCCAAAAAATGCAGAATAGGAAGTCTGCATGGTTTATGGCTAACCAACATTGACATTTACTGGTGGGATGTCCTGAAAGATCTGCTCTTCAGATAGCTATCTAATCTCATGTTAACTGAAATTATTTTCCTTGGATCGTTTACCATCAACTGCCGCGGATGGAGTTGATCTTGAGGAGGAGGGGCAGGACCAGCCTAATGCTGCCTTCACGTACTCACCATAATATCTGACTTCCAAACTGACCCAGTAAATACGACTTGTCCCGCATTCAAGTGTATTTTGTCTGTAATAACGAGAAGGAGCTGCGGATCGCACCCTCTGGCAGGAGTGGGAAAAGTACTGAACATATCCTCCTCAAGTAGAGGTGCTGTTACTTTGCTAAAATCTTTACATAAGTAGAAGTAACAGGCAGATTACTTGTTTCAAACTAAGAAAAATATGTTGCGATATAGAGTGAATTAATTAGGAAACGCTTGATTCAACAGAACAATTTATTGTGTGATAGGATTGTAGTAACTCAGTAATCTGTGATCATAAAAATCCCCTTCCTATTATTCAATAACATTATTAGTAAGGCTAGCGAACTAGCTAGAGAGTAACCAGGCTAACTCAAAACAACAAAACTCTGACTGGAAGGATGGCTTTAGGGCTAATATTAACTTAGCTACTATCATGAACAAATAGTTATCTAAACACTTTGAATTACGATATGTCCGACAGCATGCCCGACAGTACTTGAAGGCGGCATCTCTATTCTTGGCCCATTGCCAGTCTCGAAGGACAAACTCAGGGATATTTAATGATATATATTGAAGAAAGTGTATGGCAGTGAAAAATGAAATAATCTGAAATAACTAAGTGCAGACGTAAGGTATACATGTATACATTATATTAGCACTAACGACACATCACTAATAATCGTAGCTGCATGGCAATTTAAAGCTTTGCTGCGATATTTGTATGGTGTCTTAACATTTCTAATAGGATTACTATAGTTACTTTTTTGAGACCAACCTCTCAGTATGTATCTAGTAAACATAAGCCTCTTATCCCAAATGTCCCAAATGTGATTTATATCACTGTATATCCCAGAGATTCAAAATAAAAATCAAGACTTTTCCAACATTATATCATTATGCACTTCATCATCAGTCACACATAGATTTGAGATCCATATTTCTGCATACACAACCTCCACTACACAGTCGGGAAAGGCCAGTGCGCCCCCTGGAGCATTTTCGGGGCTGTTTGCAACAGTGAGAGATGCACGTTTTGAGAAGATGATTGTATGTCCCGGTTCCCATTTCAGAGTGGAATGAATTAGTTGAATATACTCCATAAACCTACAAATCTACGGACTATTGAATACTTGAGCCTTTGAACATTTTACTCCATTCATGTGCTTTTGAATCCAGGCAGAAAGTGAGGATGGATTTCAAAATATTTAAAAATATATATGTATTTTTTTTTTTTTTGCATTGTTTTTTTATTACAGAAAACTGTAATTTTACAGCCAACTAGGCAGATAAATGTCTGAAATAACATTTACAGGCCATGCCACACCATCTTTTGTAGCAAAGGAAAAACAAGGTCATCTCACCAACTGGTAATGGTCCTCAGGTCTGAGTTTAAGAATCACTCCCTTGTTCATTATTTACACAGCACTTTGTCACCTTGAGCTGCTCTGAGCCAGATATTGGCTACCTTCTGTCTGAATCCAGCCTGACTGGCCCCCAGGTTGACTGTGGACATGGTAGTGATGGTGTAGAAGATATATTCACTGAAATGGGTAGTGGAAAAACATGGAGACAAGAAATGGACCAGGATCCACACAGCACAAAGCAGGTAGAGGACTCCCCGTAGGATCGCAGTGATGCTGACCCTCATCTGACTATGGAGCTGTGGACAGGAGAAGGGACCGCCACTCCTGATCAAACGCCTCATGTGTCTGCACAGGTAGATTACAGTGGCTTCACTGGACCATAGTATAACACGCACGCAGAAAAAGAAGTGGACCAATTTCATGGAGAAGCAAAATTGTTGTTGTTGTTGCTGCTTTGTTTCAAACGAAGATGTTGAAAATATGTGCAGTCTTTTATGATCCATTGTGAAATTGCGATTGACTCCTTCAAATGCAAGGCTTTCTAAAATAATGACAGTAAATATGAACATAAAGAACACTCTGTCAACAAGGAAAATGTAGTAGATGATGGATTTGATACTCCTCTTTATCCAGATGAACAGAGCTCGCTGTGCAGGGAGGATCTGGCTGTAGTAGAAAAAGTTAAGCCAAACAGAGGAGGTCACGCTAAAGGTATAGACCACTAGCAGATAAGCAGCACGGTTGAACGTATCATTGCAAGCCCTCCGAGAGAACAACATTGCAATAACTGACATAACATAGATATTTTTACAGCAAATCAAGGACCACAGGAGTAGCTTCAGAGGTTGTTTGATCCCTTCTCTGCCGTGTGGCGGGCGGACCGTGCAGAAGAGGTGAAATATGTTAGCCAAGATGTGCAGAATAACTAGAGCCCCATTAATTAGCACACATATCAGAAAGTCCATCTTTACCTCCATCCTGCTCCCTGTCTCTGTCTTTTGTGTCTTTCTCCTCTGTGGTGCTATAAACACCAAAGCCTGCAGTTGTACACTGTGTGGGGTACTGATGAGGAAAACTATGCTCAATGTAGCGTATCTGAGGTATTTGCATTAAGTACGAAATGGAATAGGCAAATAATGGGCCTCATTTACCAAGCAAAGCACTGTCATTATTTCTTAATTTTAATGTAAATTTGTCCTTTGTATTTTCCATTGACATCTCAAAGAAAATAGTATGTTGTTTTCAATTTTCTCTATACCAGCAAAACCGTTGATTCATTTACAATGTTGGGAGATCCAGTTTCATGTTTATGCCACTCCCTTGTGTGATTCTGGTCCAGAGCATATCTGCTTAATGATGTGATTGTGTTTTTCACATATTGCCATAACATCTCTGCTTTCGGTTTTCACTTTTGTTCCCCTTGAAATATCAGCCCTGGACAGTATATCAGCCTATGTACCATCCTTACCAGACTGGGACCCTTTCTGTTGCTTACTAGATCTACTGCAGATTCTTTTCATTTCACTGTTACCCTTGCTGTGTAACAAATGAAGACTTTTAAACTATAACATAGGCACATTTATCCACAGCACCTTGTAGTACCATGAACGCATACATTTTCAGCATTGGTTGTCCCAGTATGAATCAAATCCCTAACCCTGTCAGGGTTTGTGCCGTGCTCTAACCTACTGGGCTACACAGGACTATTTATGCTCAGTCAGTTTTTTGGTACCAGATATAAAACAAACAACTATAATATTTGATCAAAATACACTTTACACTATATAGACTTGATTTCAATCAAAAATATTACTGTCACACACAATGATCACAACTACGTGGAGGCATCATTAGCCACAGTTTCAAGCGAAGTCAACTGATTGGAGGGCAGTTTCACATCATTTGTTGCCGTGCGGTCGACACAGAGTGATTTGAGCGCTGTCCAGACATCGACTGCCTTTTGCCTGAATACAGCCTGACCGACGCACAGGTTGACCGTGGTGCCTGACATGTACAGGGTGGTGACTGTGTAGGTGATCCTAGCACCAAAGAAGAAGTCCTTTGAGTAAGCAAAGCTGACTGTATCAAGCCGATTCCAAATATAATAGAGGAAGAACAGCACTCCTTGGAGGATCCCAATGATGGTGACCCTCATCTGACTGTGAAGCCTTGGAGAGGAGAAGGAGCTGCCACTCATTGCCATGCTCCTCATGTGTCTGTGCAGGTAGCGCACCGTGGAAAAACTAGAAACCATCGTGATGCACAGACAGAGGAAGGTATAGCCAGTGATGATTGAGAGAGAAGCTCTACATGTGTAGTACAGGTCATCACTGACACGTCCAGTCATTGTCCCGATGTAACTGGCGTTGCCCTCAGTAATCCCTATTATAAACCCTGCAAAACACGCTGCAGAATCAAGCAAAAAGACCATCCTGTCGAGAAACAAAACCATGTAGATGATGGATTTGATGTTCTTCTTCACCCAGATGACGAGAGCTCGCTGGGCAGGGACGATCTGGGTGTAGTAGTAGAAGTTCAGCCAAACATAGGACGTCATGTTAATGTATACATTGTACAACACAAGCAGAAATGATGCAATTTGCAGTTCGAAGCTTCTGCTGAACAAAAGCTCACAGACCATTATAGTGAGAGAGATAAAATAAACAATTGTGCACCCAATCAGAAATCCCAGTAGTATCTTTAGAGGTTGCTTGACTCCTTGTCTGTTGTGCGGTGGGAAGATCAAGCAGTACGCAAAGAAGATGTTCGCCAGAAGGTTGAGAAAGATAAGAGGGACATTGACGAAAACAAAAGCCAAGTTGCTCATATCAATGAGTTTAGGTGACATTTCCAGTTCAGCAAAGTGTTGTGCCTCTCTGTGGTGCCTCTCTGTGCCTCTGTGTCTTATTTAGCTCACATCCATACATTACCCAGCCAGGAAACCAACTTAAATGGACCAAAACAGCCATAACATGGACATATGTAAACAACTTTATCCACAAAGGAAGGAATATCAACATAGCATAGCTTTTTGTCTAGCTTTCTATAGCTATTAGGTGTGGTTATTGAAGTGACAGGTGTATAGTTGTTAGCGTGACACCTGTGATGTCTGTCCTTCCTCAATCTGTTTTGAATCTTGAACAAGGAGAGGTGGTGGGAGGAAATGTGATGGAGGGGTAGGGACCAGGTGGTTTTGTGTGCTTGTGTGTGTGTGTGTGTGTGTTGGGTCAATCTGGTGAAAACAACAAGGAGCAATTTTGAATACCACTTCCTCATGCACATCCTACGTTCTTTGAACTACTCCCTGGCTACTCTGCCTGCCTCTCTGTGTCACACACACAAACAAAGACCTTTTGTAATCCTATGATGCATTTTAAAAGGATCCTGTACAAATACCCCAGAAAAAATATAAACTAAACTATAAAGTATAAACTAATAGAAATATTAGACACCATAGAAGATAAAGATATTTTTAAAATTTAAAAAAAAAATAATCATAAAGCAGGTTAAGGACACAATAGACCAGTAAGGGTTAGATCATTTTGTGTCCTGTCCTGTGTAATTTAATGTCTTGTCCTGTGCAATGAGGGTCTTGTACCAGTAGGGGGCTACTGTGTCCTGTCCTGTGATCTGATATTGATAAAACTTGGAAGGTGCACCTTGTTAGTGGCTCAAGGGGTGCCTGGCGTGGGACGACATGTTCCACCTGTTTTATCACCTTTTTTTTCACCATTAATCTTTAGTTTACAGCTGTGTAGGCTGACTTGCAGCTGAAATATTGATTTTAGTAATCTTCCACTGAAGACACTGCTAATGTTCTCAGCTTCATCTGAATTCACTACACTACACTAACACTAAAGTACCTCTTTTCCAGTTCTAATGAATTTGTATTTTATTAAATAAATTTTGTGAGTTGTCCCTGTTTTTCTGCCAAGACCAAAGCTGAATAACTGACTGGTTATGGTGAAACTGTCAATGTTTGCTGCTCTGTAGATGCATGTCACCCTGCCATTTATCAAAAGATATAAATATGCAATACCACCTTTCTAAAACATGCTCATTCTTTACAAATTACAGAAGAATTTGAACTTTAATACCTACACAATGCAAACTGTGTCCACTACAGAATAAAAACTGCAATGACTTGAAACATGTGGATAGTCTGCAGTGCAACACTTTTATTTAAATAAGCATGTCTGACTAAAACGCCAGAATTAAGATGCCGTTCACACATGAAGGAAGAAAACAGTTACATAAAAATAATATTCCATCTAAAACATAGCAAACTAATTATGATACATCTTTACATACAATCACTCAATGAGATCTAATACTTCTGATACTTCCGGCACAGATATTGTGTTGAATTTCTTCCCACACACACACACGCACGCACGCACACACGTACGCACACACACACACACACACACGCACACACGCACACACACACTTAAAGCCATGTGTATGTGTGAGACATCCATTATGCTACATGTCGAAGCCTTTGACATACAGGGAATAAATTAACACATCGAATTAAAAAAGTCTTTTCTTTTGGCACGAGAAACACATTTCGTGCATCTAACACCTTCAGTGGTCTCTTAAATTCTTGTTCCATCAATACTCCATCCTCACCCTACGATCCAAGAAGACATTAGTCAACAGGTTTGGCAGCTCCGGGTTTCATTTGACTCCGTGGTCACAGCAGTGGCACGCACATATTTAAACACTTAACATATTGGTCACGCAAACAAACTTTTCACTTACATAACACACACACACACAGTCCCATAGCAAAATAGGTTATATAGTTAGTGCGCAACCCTGAATGATGTTGGTCAAATGGGCACAGTCCCCAGCACAGTCCAGCTGGACAGTCAGTTGCAGTGCAAAGAAAGTCACTGTGACAGAAAACTGCCATTACGCGACATGACAACCATTAGCGTGTGAGAAGGTAAGATTCTGTATGTGTGTGTGTGTTGGGGGTGAGGCAGCTAGAAGTAGTCTCTTCTTCGCGAATCGTCGCTGATGAAGGAGGGGTTCCACTGGGCGGGGTAGATGCATGAGTGGCGAGAGCCTGGCAAACCGGTGAACGGGTACAGGCCATTTCTCTCCAGGTCAGCATTACGCAACGCAGGCTGGGAGAAAGGAGAGAAAGCAGGGGAATATGAGGGATGAGATGGTTGCTAGGGTGTTTCTGCCTCACCGGTGCAGTTTGTACAGTATTTCCTCTTTTCTCTTTTGAGTGATTTCATCATTTGTATTTGTATTTGTGAGTGAGAGACAGAGCTCAAGACAAAACACACTTTTAAAGCCATAAGTTTATCTCTCGTAGGGCATTCAGAGTGTGAGATGTTCATTACGCTCCATGTCAAAGTCTTTGACATACAGGGAATAAATGGACACAGGAATCAGATTCCTCTGGGTGACAGGAAGGGATGGCAATATCAAGACAAAGCACAGAGATAGAGGGAACGAACGAAACCATACAAAACTCATGTTAATGCATATTGTAAGCCTAGCTAACGAGTGTGTTACACATCTAGCTTTGGATGTGGAGTTGTACTGTACGTGGCGTCTCCTTACAGAGTAGTAAATGTCGGTCATCTGCAGCAGGTTCTTGGTGCTGCCATTCTCTTGCATCTCTATGGTCTCCCTCCCCCACTCCATAGACACCCGGTTACTCTTAGGGAAGTCAGCGTATGGAGACATCTGCAGATCTCCGCTCTTGAAGATGATCTTGTTGATGTCATTCTTGTCTTTCCTGAGAGACGACACGTTTAAATGTCTGACGTTAAATGCAAAGTCGTACCAAAAACGTACCAAAACTTCCAAATTGGCTCATATAAATAGGCAAAATGTCTGGAGACAAGTGGAGCAATGACTGATGATATAAATTATTAGATGTGGGTCACCAAACTATCAGCTTACAGGGGACCCTGGTCATGAATGTTACTATTTATATGACTTCCCAAAAAAATTACTATTTGCTTGATCTTTGCTCTCAATTATCATGATAAAAACCTAGAAGATCAAATGTGAACTCAGTTAGATTAAGGTACGCTGAGGGCCACACTTTGCAATACCCAACTTGACACCCATGATCTTGACACCCATGAACTATTGATTTGAAAATGTGTTGATCAGAGTGCAAAAACCATGTTCTGTCTTGTTCAGTGGTGCAATTTATGTACCTACCATTCAAAATGATTGACAGTGAACAGTGACAGTGTTATGCTGTTATTACAGGGACGTCTCCTGTCCGTTTTCATTGTTCAACATTTAAGAACACCGTAGCGTACCACATTATTAACTGTAAATCTCTGCACAGACAGTATTCATTTCAGTTTGTACACTGCAATAATGATCTATATGTATATGTGTATATATATCTATATATCTATATATTAATGTGAATAAGGCAGATCATTCCACTAGAATCAAAAAACTTGATTCAAGAATATTCTTGAAATATGTTGACTTGCACTGGAAACCAGTGAAATGATCTCGCCCCATTGGCAGATTTTTTTCACTTGTTTAAAGAGAGAAAATATTTTAAGACTCAACACTGGAATAAATGACTTGTTAAGGTCGCTGTATGGTAGATGTCTAGTGCTGCTAGTTGCCAGTCTCCTTACTTGCAGCAAGTGACAATGAGAGCGATGAAGAGGATGAGGAGAAGAGCGCCCCCCGCAGGAGACACCACCACTGCAATCAGCTTGTAAACTGCAACATCAATGACAACAATACCGGTACATTAAATATTACATTACAACCATACGTCATGAAAACAACATGTGAACTGCAACATTAATACAAACACAGTAGGGAATTATTAAATATATATCACAAAGAAACTTTGAAATTTGAAAGCAATTTGAAAGTGATCATTTTTTTCTGTTCAAATATTTTCAACACCACTTACAATTTCTACAGTTGAACCCTCCAAATCCAAACATGCACCTGAAAACAACAAACAATGAAATTAACAATAAGAATATGACTGAATCGTCCAGAGTATTGGTCAGTGATACTATATAAAAAATAAATAAAGTAAGATGCTTACTGGACGCAGGTGCCGTTTTCCAGCTTATAGCCATCCCCACATTCTGAAACAAAAGATGGGTTGGTCAGAAAACGTCATTTTGTTGCACTAGGCTTTCCAAGCACGAGTAACTGCTGGCTATCAGATGTCAACATCCGTCTCCTTATACCCATAACACCTTGCGTTTTGAGGTTGTTTCCTGTCGTGTCCTGATCATGGGTCACTGAATCTCTCCACTGAAACCCACACTAATGAAATTCTTAGATTAAGTCAGACTGACAGATTTCAGAGTAAAAAAAGGAGGAACCTCCATCAAATCGGAGTTGGGCAACACTGACTGTCCGTTATCTGACCTTTAATTAAAGGTCATGTACTACTCTCCTAAGACTATTACAACTGTGTGCCGCCACCCTTTAGAGATACATGTAACCACACACAACACACGGCTTACCTATGCAGGACAGGTCGTCAGAGCTGTGTTTGTAATAGCCTTGCAGACACTGGCAGTACGCTGTACCACTGCTGTCTGTGCAGGTGGAGCGCTCTGTATCACACTGAGTCTTCTGGGCCAGGCACAGACTCTCCACTGGGACACAAATGTGGTAGGTATTAGTCATGACTATGATAACTGACTATGACTATTGATCATGAGTTGTATAATATTGGGTGTCCAAAAGGCTGAAATCATAGGGATGAGTAACACCATGAATGCTTTCCTTGTTACATTTTCAGGTTTCATGTCAGGTAGTCGTTATTCCATACACTGATACTGGAGTTTATTCTGCCCTCTTGTCAGTGGAGACATCACTGGCTATTTCTATAGGGACTTATAGTGTGTCTGTGCTACTCAATAGGGAGTTTACAGTGACCTTATTGTACTTTATGGCATTTTTAAAATCTCATTTGATAATACTATAGTTTTTCTGTGGAATAATTCTTTACTTATAAGTGCATGATATTTTGAAGTTTTGCTGTGATGTTTGTATAGTATTCTTCAAACAAGTTTGATAGTATTACTATAGTTCTTTTTCACAAGGGAGGTGACTACTGAAGGGGAAACTATGCCCTCTGGGGGATTGAAAAGTATTCACAATTCATTTTTGGAGCGGTTCAGATCAGCAGTCTGAATGTTTACTGTCCCCTGAAAACAGCATCAAATTTGGGAAAATGGCTGAAATTCCCTTTTAAAGAAAAGAGCTACAAAACTATTATGAGTAGGATGGTGATTATGAGGACGATGATGAGGAGTAGGAAAATAATGATGATGATGATATTTGTTATTATGATTATTTATTGTGGCTACCGTGATAAGTGAGCTGGTGGTGCAGGACCATCCTGCAGTGGGCCGAGGAGGAGCTGCAGTTGCTGAGAGACATCTGGATGCTGTTGTAGACCTCAGTGCTCGTCACATCGGTGGAGATGGAAAACATGTTGACAGCAGAGATATGCACCCCGTCCTTCTCTCTGTGGGGAGGACAGAAGAGGAGATCAGAGGTCTATACTGATAAAACGTCCCTCTTAACAATTCATTTAGTCTCGTATTCAGCCTTAAAATCTTATTTTTCTGAAAAACAAGTAAAGAACTCTGTCAATTAGGTGAGATCTTTCCATTTCAATTTACAGTTTCTTACATGTGAGGCAGAACACTCCACTAGTATCAAGAAAATGACACTTAAGTCAAGAAAATTCTTAAAACAAGTTGATTTGCTTTGCAAACAAGGGAAATTATCTCACCCTGTGGGCAGATTTTTTCACTTAAAAATAAGATAAGACAAGAAAAATGAGATTTTCAGTAGGCCAGTGGGTTTTAGGAGTCTAAGAAAAGCCCAAATGGGGAACATATGATTATAAACACTATTTTGTTACATGATTCTGAATTTTTTATTTTTTTTATTTATTTTTTTTACAGAAAATGGGTATAGGAAAATTCATGGAGGGATATTTTGAAAGCTGAAATATTTCAATTCTAAAATTAAAAACAGCAGTCAATTAACCATGCATAACCTTTCTACTGCTTGAATGACTTGTTACGATGGATATTTTTCACAGCACATTAAAAAGACAGTAGTGTCTGGCTGCTAGATCTCTCTAGCAACTGCTTTTCTCTGAAAGGCCCACTGGCTTGCATTCCTTGTTATGTACATTGCAATTTCAGATACAGTGATATCAAAAACTTACTTCGTTCTCAAAGTCGAGCGGCTGTAACCATGAAGAACTGACAACGAGGCATTGAGCTGAAGCAAAGAAAGAACATATATATAGATATATATGCATATAATTCTGATGGATTTCTTCTCATAAATCAGCTGAGGATATGCAGTGATGTAGAATGCCTCTTACCAGCTGAATGATCTCTCTCTGGATCTCATGCATGGTTGCACCCTTGAGGATAACAGGGTCATGTGGCAGTCTGTTAACACTGAATGTTCCCAGAAACGTCTTTGCTATGGAGGAGAAACAATTTACTGTCAGACCCAAAGTCAAAGAGGTGAATCAAAAGAACCAATTTAAAATCCTTAGAAAAGGCTTCTTTCCTTAAAGTGTACATGTCTGTGTGAGTGGCAGAGAAAAGAAAAAGAGATAATAATAACAATAATAATAATAAAAACTATTATGGTACTCCTTATGGTGTTTGTGTGTTTGGTAGAAACAATAAAAATAAGATAAAATAATTAAACCCACACATAAACACACTTGTGAACTCACACACACACACACACACACACACACACACACACACACACACACACAGAGGGGAGCAGCGAGAGAGAAGGGGTAGGGTGATGTATTGACTGTTGTGATTGTGATGTATTC
>CABFOQ010015385.1:15564-25912 GCA_900660455.1 Gephyroberyx darwinii | reverse complement strand
CCTTCAGAGGGGAGAAGTCATTAAGGGGTCAGAGGTAGGCCACAGGCCTCCACATCAGACATCTCAAGTATGTTTGTGAACCTATTAGACACTTTGAGGTAGGCCAGGAGGAATGCCACCTCTGTGCTGCAGGCACACAGTTAGACACACAAACAGATGTACAGTAGCACCGTGCTGTTTTTAATGTGGTCATTTTTAAAGAGAAGTTTAAAAAATATATTTTAAGAGAAAAAAAAAACATTTTAGGTTTAGATTCAAGGCTGGATTCTAAGGTTCATGTGTAAATAGCAAAATTCAAACAAAATGAGCAGCAGAAGCCACAGACACAATGTCAATCCCTGAATGAAAGAGACAAAATATGGCCCTTTTGAACCGCAGCGATTTATACATTTTAAAAAGGCTTCTGCTTCAACAAAACATGAATATAATCAGGCCTTTTGAAAAGAGTGGCCATACAGCCAGCAACCTGTTCCATTTAACCAAGACAAGGCCTGGGCTCGCTGTGTGCTAAGGGTTGAAGGACATTGATCTATGCCTCGCACAGGCAATTCATCAGAGTTTAATACACTGTCAGCGCAGTTCATCTACTGTTGTGTTTCAAACGGCCTGGGCTATTGTGAGAGCACATGAAAGAGGGGGACAAAAGCCCCTCCATACGCCACGGAGAACACTGGACACAAAGAGGGGGCGTCCCTTTTAAACAGGTCTTAAAGAGGGACACTTTCAAGGGGACTTACACAGCGACATACTCGCTGCTATTGGGGCTGCCTCTTTTTCTACACACAAACATACATATAAACTCGTATAGACCTACAAGGGATCTCAACCCAACAGAGATCTTAATTTGAATGTGCTTCTTTCCCTCACAGTTAATGCCTCTGTAAAGACCCAGTGATTTTTGCCCATAGCTCAGTTTAGCCGAGCGCATTTAAGAGAAAGAAAATGCCGTGCAGCAGGGCTGTGACTGTACCGACGCTTGAGAAAAACACTAACCTCAATTGTGCAACTTGTAAACCAACGGGGGAACTTTTATCTGGAGCCCTATCACTTCTAAAGACCTTGTTTCAATCCTTCAATCAACTAGTCCAAAACAAACGGCGTGAGTGGCTCCAGTGAAATTTCTGCTATTGGGATGTAGTGGAGCGTGGTCCAAGGTCTGAACTAAGCTCCTACTGGGCCAGACAAACAGCTGCCTAGCCCAGGGGAGGGGCACCGGGGCACACCCCTTCCTTCCACACACTCCCCATCACCCCACCCCGCGGTGCCACTTCACCTCCGACCTCTGAACCTCTTCCACTCACCCCACCCCTCTTTTATATTCACTTTAACTTCCTTCCCCCTTTGTCATCGGAGCTTAGAGAGGAGGTGTTCCATCATGGCCAACACAAAACTCTCTTTTTGCCTTTTCCTTTTTCCTTCTCTTGTTATTGCACTTTCACTTTCTTTCCACGCAATCCTCCACTGCCATTAATATATAGCAATATTGGACGTGATTTCCCCATTTAATATAATAACATAACACTTTCCGTGATACATTTTCAATCTTTACCACTGCAGATTTGAAGTGGTAGACTTGTGTATCTTACTCACCCCAGCCTGCCTCTACCAGACACCCTGAAAGCTTGGATACAGAATCCTTTACACACAGATACCAAACATCTAAATGCTTGATTTGTGTTTTGCACATTTATTACAAGTAATTCAATGTTTCCCTCGTGAGCTGTAACTTATTTCAGCCTGCAATGCAGAGGACATAGAGAGTCTCTCTGGGTCTTGAGAGTAATGGTGTTTCCCTTCTAGTCATGCTTCCAGCTGCCATAGAAACCCATCCACCTTCATCAGAGGGGAGTCCAGGAAGAGTACCTAACTGAATTTAGTCTGAGGCTTTGAACAGGCTTGCTGCGAAGCCAACACACTAAACTTAACTAAGATAACCAAAGGCTGCAGCCCTACTGAGTTAGAGTGGACTACATTGGTCCCAGTGTGCCAGGTCAGTACCATACTGTTGGGCAAGAGGGGGCGAATGCGTCACTGCCTCTGAGGAGCTGGAATGACTTACTCCAACAATCACGGGCTCTCAGCTGAGACTGAGATAAACATGTACACAAATGTTGCGTGCGCACGTGCAGTAGCACTCGCACACAAACACATGCACACGTATTTGCTCTCACACAGAGTGACACACAGCCTGAAGCTGAGGATTTGAGGCTGCGCTCTGGAACCTGATCACAAAGTCACCTTGGACCACAGATTCTCCTCTGCTCTCCCCAATCCGGTTTAATTCCCTGCAGTACAGAGAGCTGCAGTGCTCCTCCATGTCTCCCTATCTACCTACAAGTGTGTTGCAGAATCCATGTTGCTCACTTCTGTTTTGTTTTCACGGACTAAAAGGTTTGCAGGTTGTCGTGCATTCAATACACTTGGACAAGACTGTATTATGCATCTGTGAACCGTTCTGGGGGAAGTTTTTGGAGGGGGGGATGGTATAAAACCTAGAGGGATACCTCATCGTATAGAAGTGAAGCTTAGCCCTGCCTTGAGAAACAAAAAGAGACAGCTTTGAACTACTGAAATGAACACAGACATGGTGGAGGGGGAGACGTGGGGGGGTTTCCTGCAGAGCACAATCAGTAGCAGGGCCTAGATGCAAGTCCAATGGGATACACAACATAGTGGGAGCAACCATGACATTCAGTACAGTAGCACAATGTTGATCCCTCTTCCAAGTTGTGTCTGCCATTGCTCACATCTCTCCATTGGCTTCTGTCTCGGCCTCACTCTCAAACACAATCCAGCCCTCGCTATTGAGCGGCGTGTTCGTATCGCTGATGATCACGATAATACCATCACAACACTGTCACGCATGACGCTGCACTGCAGTAAAAACCATCCTTGTTTCTCTCAAACAGGATCACTCATATTTCAGAATTTCTTTTCAGACAATCCTCCATGAATTATTTTGTCAAAGGGAAGTACTGGATGTGTGACGCCGTTCAGGAGCCAATTTACAACATTGTTCAGATGAATACCGAGAGCCTAAATAATGACAAAACAAAATGTGCTGTTGACTTCATATCGACAAAAACACAGAAGAGTGATGCAACCCGCTTCAACATACAAATCCTCTTCTGTCTCATACCACGCAACACCCCCCCCTCCCTTCGCCTTTCCCTCTCTTTTCCCCTCTCTCTCTCTCCCTCTCTCTCTCCCTCTCTCTCTCTCTCTCTCTCTCTCTCTCTCTCTCTCTCTCTCTCTCCCTGCTTGCCTTCCAGACTGGCACTATGCTAATTAAAGTAGCTAGGAGTGTGAATTTGAGAGGAGAGTGGGATTAGCTTGATAAGTATCAGGAGTACAGAAGCACTGTACCAAAGTCATTTAAATTCTAATAATAAGAAAGTGTAAGAACATCCTCACTGATGCATTGCAACAATTTCTCCCCTACAATCTACATAAATCCTATTTATGCCTTTATGAAACATAAAACCATACTGGCGGGAATACAGTTGCCTGTTGGGTTTGGTTGTCACCACTCAGCTCCATTGTGCTTTTCCCTCTTGCCGCTGGTACTCAATTGATAGTATAACAATCAAGAAATGGTCTATTACCTCATGGTGCGTCTCTGTGGGATTATCTTTATGCTAGCTATACCGCAAACCTGTTTCAAACCGTCTGCGTGAGCCAGGAAGCACCCGGTGTTTGAGGATGATTTGTCTTTTATATTTATGTGGAGGACAATCTGTGTAACGTTACGAAGGTAGTGTGAGATCCAGCGGTGACCCCTGGGATCGGACAGCACAGAATCTCTTTTCTTTATTCATCCCGTGCAGCGAAGCTGCAGCACAAGCCGCAGATAAAGAGAGAAACTTTTTTTCCAAATTGATTTCCACGCTTCATAAAAAGCGATGCTTATACCTTATTAGATTCCACTAACTATAATAGCTACATGCAGAATGTTTATTGGTAATGAAAGAGGATCTATGTGACAGATTCGGTAAGCGAGCCGGCAGCATGCTGGGATGATGAGCTTCAGCCGAGGCTGAGGAGTCAGCCTCTTAAAAACTTCAGCCTAAATAGAGGAGAATGTAATTTACTTCATCTGTGAGTGCTGATTTACAGCGGCCCCCAGACTCTTCCCTCCCTCTGTTCTATGGCCGGGCCGACGGCAACCCCCACCTGGCCCACACTTCAGAGGGAACAGACAACAAATGATGCTCTCTTCTCTAATAGCTTGTGGAATGACTTTAGTGCCTGCTTCTGTTAAGACTGAGGGGTTATCAGATGGGAAGTGGCAACACACACTGCGTCAGAGGGGGATATAGGTAGACTTGGCAGCATCCCCTCCCACTGGCAGAGCCTGGAACTAATTGCTGAGAGATATGGATCATATCCCACAATTTGTCAGTTGTGGTGATAAAACCATTGCAGGGCTAGTGGTCGTGTAGGAGCGCTGGTAGCTCTGTTGAAAGGGGCAGGAGGGGTGATAAAGATGGATGGTGAAAGGGTCTCAAAATGGCAGGCAAGGGCAGACACAGGGGAGTAAGCTCTGTTTATGAGGCGGTGAGTTTGGGTTGTGAGTCAGCGCTAAGCCAAACACTCATCACTTACGCAAGAATCTAGCTAGCTTAATTTATAGCGCGGTGGCGCTGGGCTGAGTGTTAGCGCCCAGCCATGTTTGCAGCAGAGCTCACGTCACATGTGATGCTGCCCCACAAACCTAAAAACCCCTGCTTTACAGATTATCACCATGTTTAATAACAAACGGATAACACTGAGCCATGACCGCAGCCACAAATTCGGCTTAAAATATGGTTCTGTGAGACACCTCCAACACCCCCGCTTATGGTTTCTTCCTCAACCCCAAACACTGGCGAGCCCCTGACTGACATCTGGAAGATGCGTCATTGCAGCTGTGCTGGAGCAGCTTTGCTCTCAGGCCAAAGGGTCTCCTTTCTCCTGGCCTGTGATGGGCCATTTGGGCACCTATGTGAAAGCCCAGCTGGTGGACATTTTCAGAATACTCTGACACACACACACACACACACACAAACACACACACCATCAACTTTATACAAGACCTAGTAACTCTTTTTAGTTTGGTAAAGCGGTCATCGTATGTGTCGTTTCCAGAAAACGAACTAGAACTTGGTTGATGACAAAACTACCAGAACATTTTTACAGTTCTGTAGTCGACACTGCAAAATACCAAACTGCCAGGCAACACTGGTCATTATTTACTTTGGTTAACCAGAGTCTCTTTTTTGGGTGGCCTTCTCAGAAAATTAAGTTTGCGTTGACCTTTGGAGGCTTTCAAAGCATTTGAGAATTAGATTAAGAGGAAAACATCATTAACAAATTACAGCCATGGCTCAAATACCTCAGGTTTTCACATGACATCATTTAGCTCTGTTATCTAAGAGCAGAGAGGTTTTCACTTTTCATTCTTGCACTTTATTTTTCATGTTGAAATATTTTTGTCAGTTTACAAAGGTGCAAATGGATTTCCTCTCAACCCTGAGATGTTACGGGCCTCCACTGTAAGACTGAACTGGACCAGATCATTGACCAAAAGCCAATCACTATAAACTTGAAAAAATAAAAAACTGCTGTTAACAAGATTTTGTGGCTACAATAAAACATATTAGAACAAATGCTTGTACAGATTTATCATAACTCATAATCTACAAAAAGCAGATTCATATGAATTTGTTTCCCAGATGTATTTTTCAAGTATTAAAATATATTGGAGTAAAGCCTCTAAATAAATATTGATGAAACTTTCATTTCAAAAGTCTCTTTCCTGTCCACGTGCTCATCTCTAAAACATTGTAAAAACTAATATATTGCATTATAATAAGCATGAGATAAATTTCTCCTCCCTTGAGCGGGGCATTAACCACTCAGACATACAGTACATCTCTGCATGTTGGGGGGTTTCAAGATGGACAAAGACATGTGTGGAATCAGTTACCGCGACTGCATGTTTGTAGTGTGATGAACACTTAGCATGCGGTGAAGAGTTTGGGGGGTTCAGAGGGAGTGTGAACCACTGTGGTAAGAGGAGAGGGGTGCCCCAGACCTTTTTTTTTTTTACTAGCGCCTGATTGATTAATGTTGTTGTCGGGGCATAGGGTCCCTAGAGAGGATGAGGAACCCTCTGTGATATGTGGAGGGTTTTACAAGCAGCGGCAAGCTTGAAAGTGATGGGATGAGATCCTGGCCAAAGGCCGGAATGAGAAATCCATCAGGAATGCATTCTCTCTCCTCTCTTTTTTCTTCCTCTCTTTCTCCTTGCTAGAGCAGCTGCTGCTATAACTCTCCTGTACATATCGTCCTTCAGTCTTAACACATAACCACATGGCACCCAAGATGTCAGACAGGTTCTAAGGTCTGAGGTGTGAAGATGGGGAGCATCTCTGTCAGACCCCTCAAGCTGGAGGTTTATTGTAAGCTCCCTAACATAATGAAAACAGTGGATGGGACGTATCTTCCTGACAGATGAATACTTCATTGCTTTGGGTAAAGGAAGGGCAACGTTATGTCTGAAATAAAACCTGACACGATATAAATGCTGCTATGATGCGGTGTGTCTAACCTGTACTCTGGCTTCAGTGAGTTTAGTCCTCTGGGCCAGCTCCTCTCTGGTGTAGATGTCTGGGTAATGTGTCCTTTCAAAAGCCTTCTCCAGCTCCTCCAGTTGCTCAGCGGTGAAGGTGGTGCGACTGCGCCTCTGCTTCCTCTTTAGCGGCAGGTCGGGCTCCGAATCTACGTCCGAACCATCGTCTGTGCGGTTACCTGGCGGAGGAAAGGGACAGGGGGCCATCATGGGATGTTACAGTGTAAAGTGAATGAGGTTCGTTCATTTGATCCTGCAGTCATCTTTTGTGTGAATTAACTGTTTGTAGAGCATGGAGCTGAAGCTGCTCAAACAGCTCTAACAGCATTATCTGTATTTTGGGGACACAACCCTCTTCCGTTGCTATGGCGCCTGCAAGCGACCTTCGCGAGGGGGGAAGGGCTGTAAAAGGGATTCAAATGACAGCTACCCTCTCTCAAAGCACAACGGAGCAAATACTATCTTAATCTGTAGATATTTATATAATATAGAAGAGGGCCTGATACACAATCCTGTCTCTCTGAGTGGGGCCCCAGAGGCTGTTAAGGCAGGGGCCGCAGGCAGAGAGAGGGGAGCGGGGGTGTTTCTGGGTAGAGGGGGTAATCTGCACAGGCCACCTTGCTGCTCCTCACCCCACTATTCTCTCTCATTGGCCCAGGGCACACGGCTCATAGACAGCACAGCCGGAGCACAAAATACAACACAATATCACAGCAGAACCATTCAGTCCCGTGTGTTTCCATACGCTGTCATTAAATGAATTAGAACATATTTTACATTACATTTTAGGCATTCAACTAAGCTGTATTTTTGCTTGAGGAATATAGATACAGCACAAAGCTGTACAATCCAGGCCGACAGGGAAATTTCTGACAGCAAATACGCATTACCATTGCACATTACCATTATAACTGAATTTAGAAAATTGCATCATTTTCACCTCCTCTGCATGTCTATTCAAACTACATGGCCCTTTTCATTTCATGTCATAAAATTCATATTTTCATAATTTGCTCATTGAGACATTGACAAGGCAGTGTGACGTGCCAGTGTTGCTCCAGGCCTAGTTGGATTGCATCATGCACAGTCCAGAAAGTGTGGGAGAGGGGAAATAAAGGAAGATATTGAAGAAGAGGGTGTACGGAGAGATTTCTGCTACCGACAGAGGCCCTCGCTTTGCAACAGAAATGAAACCGATGCCGGTCACCTCAACGTCTTGCCCAAGCGAATTCGAAGCGGCTAATTTATCTAATTCATCATTTCCACCGATAAACTCTAAGAGATGTTTGTAGTTCGCTCCGCTAGAAGCTTCCGACATGATAAGTGGACAAAAGAACAGTCAGACCTAGCCTCCAAATAACAACTGTGAGAACAAAAGAGCAACAGAGCTGGCGGAGTCTCAAGGCCAGCTCCGGAGTTTAATTAAACAAGGAATTATGGGATTATATGGAGACTATCATTACAGGCCACTCCATGAGTCTTCTACGAACATCTTTTTGTCCCCCTGAGCTCATGCTCAATGATTCTCTGCGGATTACATGTGGCCGCAGGACATGAGGCCGCATTCATTAAATCAATTCTTCAGTCTTATCCTTTTTAATAAAGATTGATTCTTGAAACACAGGGCTCACTCTCCTGCAGAACACCCTTGAACATACAAAGTTGAATATGTACATATACCACATATCCCTTTGTTGGTTTTCATGAGGATGCGTATATCCATTTGCCCAGTAACTTGCCATGACAACACTCGAGACCACCACAGCGGCCTGCAGATCACTTTCCAAAGTCACCTCTGTGTCCTACGGGGAGACGAGGGGCCAGTGGAGACTCAGGCTCAAGGGGTTCTAAGCCAGACACCAAAGACTCAAAGTGTTTTCTTTTCCTCATGTTTCCTTCGCCCTTTGTTCAAGACAGTTTAGAGGTGCATGCACAGACGGTCTCTCTCTCTTTCAAGTCGTTCTGTGTCTGTGTCACTATTAGCATGCTATCAGGCTAATGACTGATAAGCTAGGTGGCGAGAAGACACAATAGCGTGGACTGTTGCATGTCATTAAGCCATGTAGTGCCATATGTGTTGCGTAGCGCCAACACATCTGCTCTTGCTCATGAACCGCGAGCACACTCCGGGCTGAAGGTCAACAGCCCTGCCGGTAATTAGCGAGGGCTTATGGAAGACGGCGAACGCCGGAGCCAAATGGGTGTTAGATGCAAAACTCATCTATATGCTGACAAGATTTGGTGATTAGAGGCCAAATTCTTCAAATACCCGGGTCTAGCAAACCAAATGGTTACTCTCGAGCGAGAGACTAGCTACTATCCACAGACAACATAACTTGGTTTACATAGGAACTGCTCTGGATACGCGTCTCGACTGAAGGTTCAAGTACACTGGTTCTGAATCCTTTTCTCTTGGTTGTTGCTTTTTCTCTTATTCTGTATTATTTTGGCATGAATCGATGCAGCACCTATCAGTAAGCATGAGCAGAAAGAGGCAACAATGAACACTTGTCTGTTAGTCAGATTAAATTCAAATACCACGTTTCTTTTGTCCTTACACGTGTCGACGTTAATAGAAGTCAAAATGGTAGAGGATAGTATCGAACAAACAAAATCCCTGCAGGGTGTTGAGGTCAATTCCTCAGTGGTCCTCGCCGCTCAATGACTGAAGAAACAATGAGGTTCGTTCTGATTAGACCTTCATATAATACCTTGGCTGTAATTCCATTCAGGTTAGTGGGGTATTGATAAAGCACTCATGCCTTGTCTCATCACTTATCTTCCAATTAGAGGCTAATTATGTGCCATCCAGTGGGCATGATTACTGCCATGCGCCCTCCTCCAGGCCCCCCCGAGGTTTTCTCTGATATTGATTTAAAAACACAGCCGTTAGAAACAGGAATTAACCAGGTTCAGACACTGCACTGTCTAAATAAGCGCTAGATTAAGACTCATAATAACGTCTGTGGGGAGAATGTGCACAACCAGGTATGTTTTCAGGAAGAGAAATTGCTCAAAAGTTTTATTTGAATCTCATTACTTACACATGAATTAATATTATATTAATATTTGCTCAGAAATGTTTTATCATATCATATCATGTTGTACCTTTCATACACAACTGAAAAATCTACAGGAAATTTTTAAACCAACAGAAGCCTTCGAGAAGGCAAAGTCAATGCTAATCGCTACTGAGAAAGATGATGATGATGATGATGATGATGATGATGATAATGATGATGATGATGATGAAGATGATGATGACCTGGACTCTATGAAAAACAGACACCATTTCAGAATTTCACACAAAAAAAATCAACGGGGATCACATCTGGTTCTCGAGTGGCTAACCTTTTTGCCGCGCACTTCAAAACCGTTGGATGACCACTCATGCGTTATTGATAGGGAAAGTGATGCATTATGGGGGATCGCTCACAAATAACGTCAGCAGAGATTAGAAGTTGGTTAGCCCTGTTTGAGTTAATTGGACTCCGTATGTGAAATAAACCCCCATAAACCTTTTTCCACCGCGGTGATGACTCTTTAACTCTGACCATACCCTCCAGATAAAACAATGTTCTGGTGCTTTGAGGAGCCGGGCTGCTGGTTAAGGGGTGTAAGGTTAGTGTGAGGTTTAAAAGACTGCTCTCTCCTCTGATGCTCTTGCGCTGACCCCTTAGTCAGACTGCTCAGACTGCAGGCAGATGGAATACTCATCACCCAATTTCCTCAACC